>WURT03003444.1:0-16886 GCA_009936505.3 Holothuria glaberrima
TTCAAGTCGAGCCGGCCACGGCCTTTTTTCCAGTTGTGGCTCACTGGCTTGTTTTCCCTTACTCCATTGCTTCTGCGAAGCATCACGCACAACGACTGAAGGTTCCATAGCTCGGTAGAGAAACAAAGTATGCTAGTTTGTAGGCAAGTTTTTAAAATTCTATGCGGTTTATTTCTTGAAGGTAGATTTTCCAATAAAAGAAACACTGTAAGAAAATGTCAGTTGAGACGGTGTTATGTTTCTCTGATATTGTTAGCTTCCCCTGGGTAAGCAGAGGCAGAGAGGCCGACAACATTCCCTTCCACCCAACCTTAAAGATATCCAGGGCTGTAGCCTGGGCGAAATCCCAAGTGTCAGCTCTTTAAGGCATCACCAAGTTGACACCCGGGAGGACGCTTTCTTTTTCACCTGTGCATGAGTGCCATCCTGAAGGACGGTGCTGAAAGGAGAGGTACAAGATCTGGCTAAGATGCAAAATTGCGCTATTGTATGCAAAGGTTTGAACTGATTTTGGCAAAGCTTCGGAAAGCGTTGAATTGATTATATGTTTAGGAATCCTCACTATTTGGCGATTTTTTCTATTTTGGTAGGGTGTAATTGAAGGGGATGTTGCCTCAGGGGAAGGATGACACATCTACTCTTTGAGAAATATTCATGTTCTAATAGTTCTAAGTTTTACTAGATTCTCAGATGGTGTTATTTTTGGTAAAGATTTCGACTGAAAACATAATCTAAAATTTTAATTATATATTGAATTTTTCGGCTGTGGCTTGGCATTCGTGCAAGGCTGGTAGCCGGTGCCAGCCTCCCATAGTGTTTTGGAGGACTTGACATCATAATTTGGACAATGAAATTTTCAGATTGGCGGTATTTTTCTCAAGTAGGCAAACTTTCATTTTCGATTTGAAAATCTCAGGGTGAAGCTGCCCCTGCCCCCCGCAGGCTTCGGCCCTGATATCTTATTAAAATCGTACACGTTCCCCGCTCATTCACTCAATATGCTCCCTCTTTTTTATATGTGTATGGTATCATTAATATCCTATTTCATTATACTTCCTTAAAACATAAAGCACCTTGGGAAACAAAATTTTGGTAAATGAAACTCAACTTGACACTTAAATCTTGCCATGATTTAACACCTGAAGAGGATGATGAAGACACAATTAATCACTCGTGTTCTCCAAAACAAAGGCAGTATGTTTGGAGTTTCGTGTAAGTAAGCGAGTGTACCTTTCACTGTTAAAAGTGTTTCGACGTCATAAAATGTACAAGCTTAATAATCCAAAAGCATTTATCTCAATCAATTCTGATTTGAGGCTATCCAGATTTGTCAGGCTATCTTCTTCAACTCATGCGAATTGCGTCAAAAAGTTTCAAAAATTTTGTCTTCCTAATGCGCTTTTAAGCTTTTAACTGTTCTTGTCTTTTGTACCATGTCATGGTGCTTTAAAACGTGTATTAAATTGGCTCAGTGGGCAAATATATTCGTTGAAATGCAATTAAATCGAAAGTGTATTGAACGTCGCATGTCTACAAATATTGATATCAGGAACAGTGAAAGATTTTAAGAGATACAATCACTTGAAATGTTGATTTAATTAGCATATTAAATGGTTTCGAATTAACGCATTTTGCATTATGTTCACCCAAGCTAATTTATCTACCCACAATTTTGATAAGAATAAAACTAAGAAACTTTGTTTACAGGGAAGTCGAGCTAAATCTTGAATTGCTCGGTTATCTTTTTAAAGTTATGTCAAACACAACTCTCTTTCCAGCTTACTGTATCTCCTATCTGTAAACATTCATTTTCAAATAAGTCGGGCGCAAGACACATACTTCATGACGTAGAATGTCATGGAAAACTTCAAGACATAAATCAATATTCTAAGTCGGGCGTGTTGCCAATTTTGGATAGCGAAATAATTGTTAAGGGTGATTACAGCTCTAGGGGAATTTTTCGCATTGTCAATCAGTGCGGATTAGTCTTCAGTCTTTAGGTTTGTTCTTCAGAAATCGCTAAATGAACGCAAGGTCGGACAAAAGGATGTAACTATCGTGACCTCCACTCAATTAGTTAGCTTGCACTTGTAAACATAGAATAGAAGAATGAGCCTGTAATATAGGGTGTCAGAAGATCTTAACAGGTTGGAAATTTCATACGCTTTTTTCATACACCTTTGTTATCTTTACTGGATGGAACACTTAAGCCTCTTGCAGAGGACTTTGTTGGCATGGCTAAATAATGATCCCTGTTGTCACGTAACCTGACAGTCACTTTGCAAGTATATAAAAATGTCAAGAGCCTAAAACAAAAACTGGAAGATAAGCCCAAAGGTGTAAGTGTTAAATAGCACTCCTCGAAAGATGCGAGGATGAGCAAAGTGCTGTTTCTGTGGAGAGGTGAAAAACGTTAGAAAATCAAAGACTGTGTTTGTCATACAGACAAATGCTTTTCAATCATAAAATATGTGTTTATAGTCCTAGGCGCAATTATTTCATGAAAATATTTCTAGTACTCAACCCCAACTTTGACTTCAAATGTGTCAGGAGAGCCCTTACAATAAAGTATATTGACATATTAGGGCTGTCACGATTCATGGATAATCGCGATAATCGCGATACTAGTCCCCGCGATTCTGAACATTATTTAAGTATCGAGAAGAAAGTAGAAGCAAACGAATGCATTGTTTTTTAAATGATATTCATAGACATTTATTGCAGTTTTTCATGTTTTCAAATACTTGTCGTGTTGCTAAATTAAAAAGGTCAACTTTACAAAAGCAATCAAGCAATTAGGAGTTTGAAATATATCAAGAGTCTAAATTGGATACATTCACAGGTTCAATTTTCGCTGGGTAATATCGCGATACTACGATGTATCGTGATACTTTCGGCAGCGATAAACGCGATGCCATTTTGCTGCATCATGTCAGCGCTATAAGTTTATTCTATACCGAAAACAGATGCATGATAATACACATCAAAATGACCGTACTGCTGACCCACGCATGCTAGACGCAAAATTGTAGACAGGTATCGGCAGATGGGGAAGGTGCAGGGGACATGACCCCTATTGTCGGGGAAAACTCCATTTTCGTCGGAGAGCCTTGATGGACAGGATAAAGTATGTAGTCCCCGATGACGACCAGCCTCAGAAACAAATTTTCTGATTTTGCCTGAGTGGGCATATTGGCCCATAGCGACCACCATTTTGTCATATTTTCTTCAATGGTAACGCCAAAATATTCGGCGCACTTCTCGTGCCGACATTTCTCGTTTGTCATTGTTTCGGAACACGGCCGCTCCGTCGGGAAGCTTGGCTCCCACTTGTGGCCACCCATGGTTGAAGAGGCAAATTTGTGGTGAAGAGCGCCTGAAAAGAAAAATTCTTTGACCTCATCACAAACCATTTTGGGGCTGATGTCAGATTACTCCTGTTGGACGCTGCAAAAGAACAACCTGCCCACTTAACAGAATAACGGACCGCCTTCCATCGAAACTTCGTACCTCTGCCTCTGTTTGCCGGAGATACAACTAGCTTCGTGACCTTTAAAGTATGAATTCCGCCCTTTCCAATTTTTGCCCTTTCTCAAAGCCTGAGAACCTCTTTCCAGCTTCTCCATTTGGCTTTCATCCTCAAAAATTTTGAGAACCACTGCGTTAGATAGATAACGATAGGCAGTCAGTTAGCCAACCATTTAAAGTGTAATCACATTTTCACACTTTCTGAAGAATTGTCATGAATAGCTTTTGCAAGTTATTTAATTGCGACATTTGGAAAGCAATAACGTATTAATTAGGACTACGTCTACACGCAAGGAGCGTTTGAGCCCAGACTCCACTTTTCTTTCAGTTTTAAATGAAAGGAAGCAAAGGCCATTGTGTAAAGAGCTAAAATTAAAAATAAAACAACAATAAAAAAAATTGTTTAGGAGCTTTATATTTAGGATTTTTCACCACCGATAGAAGACGTTTCTAGGTAATACAGCCCGCTTTGCTATTTTTTTATTTGTGAAAAAGATGACTTCTTTGTTACTTCCGTTGATGTCATTAAAGTCTTCGCTTTTGCTGAAGCTTTTTTTGATACTTCGGCACATTGTGATTTTGTTCATCTTTTTGCGGAAACAAATATGATTATTTTCAAAAGACTATATTTTGCCACACTTTTGTAACAAACTTTGAATTCATTAGGGAAAGTTTATCAAATTGTTTAATAATGGAAGAATGTCGGAGATGTAAAACATTTTTAACACTATTAAAAAGTATGGTTACTACGTCAACCTTTCTTGAGATATGTCCAGGTGTAAAGTTTGAGATTGCAGAGATTTTTATAAATCAATCAATCAATTTTGTTACGAGTGGATTGATATACTCTTTTTTCGGAGCCAACGGGAAAAAATTATCAAACGGCGGGAGTAAAACTTTAATTTCAACTGCTTGAGTTAGACACAAATCTCTCAAAAGTTGGATTGATTTATAAAAATCTCTGCACTCTCAAACTTTACACTATAAAAACAGTGTTTATGAATTAAACACTTTTCTAAACACTTTTTTGCCCCCACTTTGGAAACACGTTTAAAGTCTTAACATGTTCAGGAATTAAACACATGATGTTTTGGAATTAAACACATAGTGTTTAGGAATTAAACATGAGTGTTTAGGATAGAAACATGTTTCCAAAGTAGGGGCAAAAAATGTGTTTAATTCCTAAACACGCTGTTTAGAGTGTACACCTGGATATATCCCCAAAAGTTTTGCTTTATATCGATATATCACAAGAACAGATTAACCTGTTGCAGACAAGACTAAATGTGCCTGAAATATGCCTTAAAAAATTTACACCTTATTTTCTAAACAAGGACGAAATCGATGAATGAATACTGAAGTTATTAAACACTGATTCATCTTCTAAATTTAAATTATTGAAATTTCAGTCCCCAAAACGTCGGAGCTACCCCTTTGATCCATCGATCAAGCAACATTTTTTTTATCATCATATCGTGAAAAGGAGTCTCGCATATCGCGATATAGACTTCTGGCGACGATGTATCGATATATATCGCCCAACCGTATTCCAAACACTAAGTAGCTCCATACGAGTTATAGTCGTCTTTTGAATTTCGTTAAACCGCTAACTTTTCTGGAATATTTGAATGTGATATTGCCTACGTCTAAATTTACTATGCGTTTAATCTAAAGATCAAGTTTCGTTGTAGAGACAAAATTTGAAAAAGCTGAAGAGGAAAATACACTACACAACATGAAGGAGGAACAAAAGCGTGCTAGGCGGGGCAGGGGGCATATGTCTTCCCAATTCGGGCAAAAATAGTGGATCCACACGGGCAAATGAGACAGCCAAGAAAATAAAATATGCCCTTTTCACGGGCAAAATTTGGGTAACTTGGTCCAACATTCTAAATTCGAGCAAACGTTATCCCTGCCCCCAGAAATTTTGATCTCCGTACGCCTAGGGGGAGGAAATGTCCGAAACGCATATGAAAAAAATGTTTTTTGAAATAGTAATTAACAGGACTTAACTTTTAAAATCATCGCTTGAACAAAAACAATTACATCAGATACCGGTAACCTGGAAAACTGGAGAAAAGGCTTTGCGTTTTTACACTTTTAACAAAAATTGCACTGGAAATTTCCCTTGGTTTCTTTTAATGAGGGTAGATGGGAATCGGTTTCTCTTTCGTTGTGACAGCATGATGGTACCCCTATGGCAGCATTTTGTTGTAACCCAGGAAAGATGGAGGTGGGTAAGGGAGGGGTGGCTCAACCTCCGGAGGTGAGGCGAACTCAAATCCTTGGAAAGACTGTCGGAAAAGCTTGAGGGAATCGGTCCTATGAAAGAATTTTATTGAGGTTTTTTTCTTAGACAAAAGCTCTGATCCCCGGTCCAGGAAGAAAAAATACTTTAAGCCCAGTTATGGTAGGTTATCGTCGTAGAATCATGGAGTATCATTGCTTATTCTAAGGTTTGCAACTTGACTAAGTCAATTTGTTTAATCTAGAAACAACACCAGCTTAAACGTAGAAATTTAGTGAGATATCAGTGTAGACCTTTGTCGATTAACAGTTACATTTTACAGTTCGAGCTGACATGACATATCGTTGACTAGAGGGGGTTTCCATTAAGTTAGCAGTCAAAGGTCAAAGAAATCAGTAACATCCAAGTGCGAAAATTTTGCAATACAATTCCTGTTAAGGATATTGGCTTCATGGATGGTTCGGTGTTACCCGGCGGAGCGGACTCTGTTTGCTCAGCTCTTCAGCTTCCCAAACCAGGGATATGACTGAACAATATGCCGTACAGCCTGCTACGTAGGCAAGCTCGGTGTAGGCCAAGAGTAAGCTAGTGGCGTAAGGGTTGTCAATCAAAACTGAGAATTGTGGTAGCGTGTATTCACGTGTTTTAAAAGGGGCAAGGGAATTTTCGTGTCCTTATAACATGAAAGACTTACTTGCAAAATGTGATTGCGATGATCTACCAGGGATGTCTACTGCCTAGCAAGACTTTTCTTGTACGCTGCACTCCAACAGATGGTGGTACCCCCACTTATACACTTCTACAAAGTATGAACTCTCATTCCAAATCATTTTACCACTATATGATGTTTCATTTATATCAAATTGAAACAAAAACATGTGGACGAAAATAAAATAACCAACAATAGAAGACAGAAAACTGTTTTCAAAGCAAGTGTCTGACTTACAGATAACGACTAGAGGAGCACATCAAAATATTCCTTGTGGTGACGTTGGATTAGATATTTAGTGTATTTGTTGGTAGTCAAAGTTATTAAAGTCGACTAAGGACAAAATATAGATGTACTCTTCCGTGATGAGGATTACCGTCGTCAGGGATGTCGTACTTGACATACAATGTTCTATATTTAGTACGACATTTCCTTCTGTAGTCTACATCGGAGCTCATGAGAGTACATCCAAGTTTGTATCTTTTTATTAGTGATACAGTAGAAGAATGTTGTGTTTTTTGTTATGTCATATAGGGTCATTGAAAAACGAAATGAAGTCGATTTTTATCGTTTTTAGACAATTAAATCAAATATTAATCAGGGCCGTAGCCTAGGCGAAATCGGGGAAGGGGGGAGTTCGTGACACTGTCTAAGCAGAGCACCAAGTGACGTGCCTACAGAAAGTGGACACCCGGGCGGACCCTTTCTTTTTCACCTGTATATGCCGGGTAGACATCGGTTTGCTGAGGGAAGGGGCACATGTAAGACCTAGCTAATGGGTGCAGAATTGTGCTTTCGTTATCAAAGTCTGTACTGATGATATCTTTACAAATTGTCAATATGTAGTGATATTCTTCCTATCTTTAACTGGGCGCAAGGAAAGAGATGCTGTCGAAGAGCATGGGAAGACACCCTATACTCTTTGAGAAATTTTTGTTTATGTGAGCGGGCTTGGATGCAAAATAGTGATACCTTTTGCAAAGCTTCGTAAAGCGTTGAATCGATTGTATGTATAGGAATCCTCATTGTTTAGTGATTTTCGTTCTGTTTTGGTAGGATGTAATCGAAGGGGATGATGCATGAGGGGAGAGATGTTACCTCTAATCTTTGAGAAATTTTTATTGTTTGAAGCGTTCCTAGAACCAAAATGGTGTTGTCTTTGGTAAAGCTGTGGACTGATCACATGATCTGCAATTTTAATTATTTTCTGAATTTTCGTTTGTTGCATGGCAACCCTACATGGCCGTTGCGGGATTCTCTGTAGCGCTCTTAGTTCATCACTGGGGGGGGGGGGCAATGGCGCGTAGCCGTAGTGTAGGTCTTGCAAGTGAATGTTCGGTCGAAATGTCTTCCAGATGGGAATGTGACACATTTAAGACTTTAAAGTTGCATCTAAACATTCTGTCCTTTTAGATTTCATGCTTTTAGATTTCATGAACGGTTAGACTTGATTAGAAGGGAAAGTGCAGACACCCCAATTTTAAAGTATACCCGGGTATTCTATTTCATGAATGGCTCTTGAGAATCACGTGACAATATGTTTCTCACTGAGTTGTGAAATTCACGTACAGAGTTACTCTTTGGTTTACCCTTGAACATACAATAATCATGTTCTTACATATGAAAGATTGTTGAAGTAAAATAAGAAAATTTGTGGGATTTAGCTGCTGTTTCAACATAAGTTTGCCGCATTTGCTTATATATGTCCTTTAAATTAAAAGTTACTGTACAAGCTCATTGAGTCTAGCTAATAATTAAAGGTAATCATACACTCTAAAAACATCCTGGTTAATTTTAACCAGGATAGGGGTCAGTAGTTGTCTATACATTTCCTGGTTGGAAGTGACCACGAAATCCGGGTCAGAGAAACATTTTTCTGGTTAAAGTAATGACTCTTTACAACATTTTGGTCAAATTTGATATTTTCCTGGTTAAATACGAACAGGATCTCCTGGTAACTTTAACTAGGAAATGTGTGGAAAACTATTGACCCCTATCCTGGTTAAATTTCACCAGGATGTTTTTAGAGCGTATGCTATTTTACCTTTAGCTAGCGTATGCGCTGGTTTATTCAAGTGTGTATCTTATGGGAGGAACAGGTTTTCATTCGTCAGGAAGAAAAACTCACATAAGAACGCGTCCACGGCAGGGGTACGGGGAACTCCCCAGGAAAATTTGGGGGAAAGGACCCCTTATATGCAATTTCGAATGATTTTGGGCCTCGAAATCTTAATTTGGACAGTGAAATTTTCAAAATTTTCGTACTTTTTCTCATTAATTCCAACTTTCATTTACGATTTGGAAATCTCAGGGGGCATTTCCCCCTACCCACCCCCGGCAGGCTACGGCCCTGATAATGTTAGAAACCAGGAGCTATTCTTCAATTATTCACGATCTTATTCTGCATATAAGCGTTTTAGACTGCAGTTAGACCCATATATAATAATTTATTTAAGTCATCAAAGCATTTATGTGTCCACACTTGGAGGTCCAAACGGTTAACGTAAGGCAATACGTTTATCAAAAACTTATATTATATGATCTTATAAAATTAATAACCTCTTTACTTTATAAAATCATTGCTTTCATTTTGTTGTACCTACATTTCATTAGATGTCTCCCACGGCTTCCTCCCCTTCTCTGTTAAATCGTAACAAATACCCAACCTTCACCAGAATAATTCCTTCGGACACTTCTCTGAATCCGTCCAGGATCAAATTGATGAAAACATTTAACTGGACGAGGGTCGCTACTATCCATCAAAATCACGAGCTCTTTTCTTTGGTAAGTTGGAGCATTTCTTCCTTTTTTCATTTCAAAAGTCTTACTAAGTGCACTGAAATTTTATTTTGCCATAAGTATTCGTGTAAAGTTAATTAAACTTACAGAGTAAAACTTTATATTATGGCATCCAGAATTACGCCTAGGGAGATTATCAGGTTACGCGGATAGACAACGAAACCAAAGGGAAAGCATCAAGGATGCCCTAGTTTTCCAGTTTTGTATCTTTCATTCTTCTAAAATTTAGCATCATGATGTGTTTGATTTAGTAATCATATACAGACGTCAGAAGCAGGAGAAAAACCATTACACAGGGATGGATACAGAAACATGAGAAACGGAAGAACTTAAATTACAAACGGATGTTCTTTCTCAGCCTGAAATACTCGTATTATTGTGAATGTCAAATCATAATCATATTATGAAGAGTTCCATTACTACACTTCATTTTAGATTCAATATATATAGCTTTTAATTCTTTTCAACCCGTTTCATTTTTATTTGTTTGAGCCCTCGTTCTCGTTATAAGCAGGGAACTGTCTTCCACAACTTGACGCTAGTAGTAATCAACGAAGATTACTTAATTGTCAAAATTGATTACGGTAGTGTGTGGATACAATCGTCTCTGTAGTAGTGATAATATGAAACGTTGAAATCTTTTAAAATTCTGATAGCGCCGTCCTATGAATGTGACTAACTGTTGTGTACATATCAGAAACACACGTTTAAGGTAAAAAAAAGATTGAGATAAAGGAGAAAAGGCCATTTTTTACATTTTTTTTGCAGAGCATTGATGACCTTTTGACAAGGTTGAAAGACAACAATATTACTGTCATTTCGTCAGAAAGCTTTGATGAAGATCCAACGAATCAGGTGGAAAATCTCAAAGTAAGAAAAAACAGCTACAGCTGTAAATGAGTAGGACGAGTTGGCTTCACCCTTTCCCTCTCCCCGATTCTGTACGTCGGTAGGTGTTGTAGACTTTCAAACATTAGCATCATAGCTTTGGTGGGACGATTTGAAAAGAGATAAAATCTCCTGATAGGCAACTTTTGTACCGTATACAATGAAACACCTTTGTAGCTCATTTGTGGAAAACAGGGGATCACCTCTCCTTTAATGCCCTGCTTCTGTCTAATTCCCAGATGGGTGATTTTTAAAGCATCATACGTTTTAATCATGTGGTGAAAGTGAAATTCCAGTCAGAGTGACGTAACCACACCGAAATGCAAAAATAAAAGCCTGCATTCAGTGTACAATATGAAGAGAATTGTGACTACTTAAATATTGTTACCCAGGCTACATAACGTGCAAGAACCATATTTCCGTCTCAAAAACACAGAACGAAAATTGAGGAAACCTTTATAACATCATTTCAGTCTTACGTAATGATATAAAACAAACTAAACAAAAGCAAAAAGCTATACTCGAGTTCGACATATTATCAGACCTACAATGCATGCACAGGACGTCACGTATTTTGCACCAACAGTCTGGTTCGGTGATTTCTCTCACACACCAGGGAGGTGATATTATCACCTACCTGCTCACACAAACACACGCTTCGAGTGATTATCTACTTCTCTTTCTACAGTTAAACGCTACCCCAAGGAAGCTTTTCAGTTCAATTTAAAAACATTTTTTAAGAATAAAATTTGACCCAGTGCCATTAAGTTACTAAGCCGTGAATCATGATTGTAACGCGAAGATTGAATGGACCAACACAAAATACAATACACAGTTACTGTCGTTGGTAGAGAAAAAGTGCGATCCTTTCCGTCATGTATTGTGTATCTTTCATGTCTAACTTGCTTATTAAATCAGTTTACCCAGGCTAATTCTGGGCACAGAATGGTTAATACTGCATCGTCTACATTCTTAAAACTTTTTGTAGATTTACAGAACAAAATTAAAGAAATACGTAAAGAAAACGGAAAAAGTGCTGCTAATTTGTTTCCAAAAATTGACAGCACTTTTCCGTTTCCTCTTTGTATTTCTTTATTTTTTGGTCTGTAATTTTACAACTGTCTGTAGACATTTTTACGGTGTACAGTATATATGTTCATCAATGGCAAAAGTGCTCAGCCCACGAAACTGAAAACGATCTCATACGCTCATGCTACTTCACCTCCTTTAATTTTTCAACATGGCCTCATTTGCTCATAAAGGCAACAGCGGATAAAATAAAAATATGCACGGTATGTTCCAGTCAAAGTCCGTAGTGAGAATGAGAGCTTGAACAATCACTGTGTTAGGTCCCTTCGCAGCACCTCCTCTATACCCAAGATGTAAGAACCACATTTTATGGACTAACAAGTGAGTAATCCCATGTTCAACTTCACATATTTATACCAAACCAATTTAGTTTCTCTCCATGAATAAACTAATTTACTTGCACTACGAATTTTAATTCCCAATTAAATGGACGTACTGCCCATGAATCAAAAAGCCATAAAAACCGAAGTGAAACTGCTCAGGTGGCAAGCAAGTACACAGTACTGAACAATCAGCAGAGGAGCATGTCCCTTAAACCGTGGTTACTTAATTAGACTAGATGATGAAGTCAATACCTTATTAACATAGCCAGTACAATTCCCTAAGATAATGCAGTGTGTTAATAGGAGGAATATTTTCAGGAATTTTTCGGTTAGTTTAGAAGAATATTTTCTGTAAGAACCTAATTATCATTGGAAAGATCAAAGATTAGAGATTTGAATGAACACTATTTTTTATATGCTACATTATGTACGCAAATATGCAAATTAGATGACGTAATAAGGGTGTTTTTCTTTCCGTAGAATACCCCTACAGATCACTGTTATTTTGTATTTTATGGTACAGGATGATATTTAGCAGAGTTTCTTCTTTCATTTGGTACCAAATTGAGGTAATTAGACCTTAAATGAGGAAGATATGCCTATTTTAGTCTTTGATTACTTTTGTATTCCAAGGTACACCCTGTACACTGTACACATTGTACTATGAATCAGTGTTCACGCAGTAACAGTGCACAGTGAAACGTAGGCTTTTGATCAATGAAGAGACTTTCTGAGCTTTGTAAGGTAACTTGTAATGAACATTTTGGTGAATGAAAAAGTCGGAGCTGTGGTTGTGGGTTAAAATTTTTTATATTGGGGGATTTTTGAGTTAGAAATGTACATTTTGGATAAAAAAAATTGATGCATTTGTGAATATTGCCTTGTTTACATCTTCAAACAGTCTAACTCACCCTACCTCTGACATTTATTCATATTTCTTGGTATTTCTATGTAAGGATGCTTTTAAAGAACAAATGGGCGTTTGAATAAAGAGAATCGGACTTTTTGTTGTGGAAATATGATTATTTGTTTTGAGCGAGTGATTTAGGCCTGAAATGTTGATTTTTAACTAAAAGTGAGGCTTTTTTAAAATTTTGTTTGAAATATCTCTAAAATCCCTACCCCTAACCTTTATTCTATCTGTCATGGTGTTTATATAGGTTCCAAGGTATTCAGTAAAACAATTGAGTATAGGGTGGGGGTTTTCTAAGTTCCTGAAATGATTTTTTCCCAAAATTACGTCATTTTTAGTAGTTTTTGTATTTTTGGACGATTTTTTGAATTTAAACAATCCGTGTGATATTTTGGGGTAGTCTATCAAATTACAACCTCCAAAAAGTGGCATTTGATAGATCTTTTTGTTGGCTTCAAATAAAGGCCGTAGGATGTTGCATGAGAGAGTAGGAGTGTTTTTTTAAATGGCATCTAAATTTGCGTGACACCGTCACGTAGGCTAGTTATGTCAAAGGGTAGGCAAAACCTACATTCACTCATTAGTGAGTATTACAAGACAGTACTGCAGAAATAGTGCGTATTAGTTTACGTAAGACTTCTCTGTTTCAAGGGTGACATTGATCACGAGCTGACTAACTTCGTACATACAACACATTTGTGTAAAAATTATATTCACTGTGAGAAAGTTGAAACCCATTCTCAATGATTGCCAGCGTTTCGGTTCAGGATCGTACTATATTAAGCCCAGTTTACCACTAACCTGTGTACTACTTCTTCACATAAGGTGCTAAAGTTTTTTTTGACATAAACTCGAATTGATCTCGAAAATGAAATATAGCCTACTTTACACTCAGCCCAACTTAATTTGGCAATTTCAAAATTCAATTACTTGATCAATATTTCAGCACTACCGCACAAGGCGCTCTAAAATATGGGGCTTAAATTCACTACGCGCTTATAATATTCCAATCTTAAAGTTAATCACTGGTAGATTACAGAGAATATTGGGTTGGTATTTTTCAGGTAACTTTGGTTCATGTTGCTTACTTTTCTTTCTTCGTGTTTTAGAAGCAAGATGCAAAGATTATTGCTGGGAACATGTACTATCCAGCAGCGAGGAAAGTATTTTGCGAGGTAAGACAAAATTAGATAGCATCGTGATGCCTAGGCATTTACTACACAAAAGTCACCATCAAATGATTAAAATTCAGTTATGGCAGTGTGGGTTACTTGATGTTATGAATGAATGCTCCCACTGATTGTTCTTGTCTGGTCAAACAGGTGTACTTTCACTGGTTGTCCCCATGTATGTTGCTAAGGGGTTCCAAGTGGAAAGGGGGTCGCCTCTTAAAAAATTGTCTCTCACACATTTTGTAGAAAAAAACTTCCTATCGACTTTAAATATTATCTCGACGCTGAAAATATCGCGCTTAGAAAATCAACATACCCCTCTAAAAAATTATCTGGCTTAGGTTCTGCCTATTATTTAAAAATCATTTCACTTTTCCAGTATTCAAAGTCGAGTTGACTACATCTTATCAAACCTGATGGGGGACTAAATGGGACTAAAATAAGGGAAAAACAGTGACGAAGTAGCCATCATCTGAGCCCCAACGCTGAATTTACCAAGACCCTTAAACTTATCGCGTCCGTCACAACTTGAGCAATGAATTGCCCTTAGGCGGCTATCCTGTTTTTCTGGGTCCCTGTACAGTAGCGGAACGTCCATATAGTCAGGCGGATCGTTCGCCCCCCCCCCCCGACGGACTGTCCGTGCCCTTTTTAGGTTTCTACCGTATTGAGGCGTAGGGTATCTGCCTACTTCAAAGCGCCCTTACAGGCCATTCTCACCCCCTCTGACTATAAATTCTCTTGCTCCGCCACAGTCCCTTCATAGAGTCAGACTACTTAGCCCTAATAGGTAATTTTCTCAAGACAACAACCCGCACTCTTGTCAACGTTAACGGTAGCCAAGATCGCACAGTTGAAATATAGTCCAAATAGGCGTAAAATAACTTTGATGAGTCACACGTAAATACATACAGTCATATAGAATAAATTGTAAACATTGTCACTTTCTTTTGTTGTTTATTGTTCTTTCGTAGGCTTACAAGCATGGTATGTACGGTGAAGGTTACGTTTGGCTGTTACTGGGAGAGTATATCAGAGATTGGTATAAGGAGGAAGATGATACCCTAAGCTGTACTAAGGAGGAGTTACTAGAGGCGGTGGAGTCATCTATGTACATTGGAAACCAGGCTCCAGTCCTTGGAAATGAAGATACCGTGACGATTGCTGGAATTGTAAATTTCTAAAGCTCTGGTTTATGGATTTCTCTGAAATGATGTCAAATTCATGTTTCTGTCTTTACGTAAGATAATGCACGGGTAACCACTATTAGGGGTTACACTGATCAGGAAACTTACTTCCCTCTTTATGGCATATACATAATTTATTTAAAAGGTGTTTTCAAACCCAACCATTCTATTGTCTAAGTGGGTATATCGTTTCCAATTCCATAGCCTTAGAACCGTCCTATGTGAAAGGAGTTCTGAAATGTATTTTTGTGGAAGACTTTTGTGTCATTCGACTGTGTTTAAAGGCCGGTTCATACTCCCAAATTTTCAAGCACTACAAAGCTATAGGAACCATATTTGGTCACTCCTGCTCTTCAGGGCCAATCACGGATGGCATAGCTAAGAGTTGAACAGTATTCAACAGACCCGTAACCAGACATGGAGAGCAAGGGGGGGGGGAACCAAGC
The DNA here is from genome assembly GCA_009936505.3 of Holothuria glaberrima. Lineage (NCBI taxonomy): Eukaryota > Metazoa > Echinodermata > Holothuroidea > Aspidochirotida > Holothuriidae > Holothuria > Holothuria glaberrima. The sequence goes on from WURT03003444.1 coordinate 15,303, forward strand.
TCAGGAGGGCGTTAAGTTTTTATTTAATGGAGAAGCATAAATTTTCACAGAATATCTCACCAAGTAGTTGAAATATACAGACAGCTAGGATCAGTGGCGGGGGATGCAGTATGTTGTTTGATCGCAGGCCTGGGCAGGGGTCTAAGGGAGATGGGATGTTCCCCTCCCCTTTTGAAAATTTTTGCAAAATTGGGTGTCCTTACATGCAATTTGGTGCCACATATGCTACCTTTTGAAGTAAAATTTGTGATACAAAATTTACGTACCCTTAGGAAATAAAAAAAAAAATAAAAACAAAAAAAAAATGGCATCCATGAGGAGTGGCATGGCCTAATACCCTCCCCCTGTGTATGCCACTGGTAAGGATATAGACTTAGAGAGCTATTACTGACATTATCTGAGTTTGGGGGAGTAATTCAGTAGTATAAATTTCTGATTTTCTGCATGCTCGTAATTTCTGAGAGCACCCATACCATGAGACTAATTTTCACATGCCGACTTTATTTGTAACCAACAAACCACATTATTGAGCCTATGAAACCAGAAAGTCCAAAGGCTTAGTGATTCCTTGCCAAAAGAGGGATGCTTTTTTACACTGAGATCCATCCCTCAAATTTATACTTTTTGACTAAATCATTTTTAAAATTCGTTCACAATTTGACCCCTGCTGATCTCACATGTAATGTAATGTCATGTTTACAAAGTTCAGTTTTTGACCTCTGGTGACCTCAAATGACTGGTGACCTCCACCAAACACAAAAGCATTCCTCCTCTCAACATGACAAATCCATATACTAAGAATGAATAGCTTTTGGTCTTTCCCATCTTCAAATATCATGTTAATACGGTTTTAAGTTTTTGACCTCTGGTGACCTCAAATGACATCTGACCTCCACCAAAAACGATAGGGCTCTTCCTCTCAACATTACGAATCTATGTACTAAATATGAAAAACTGACAGTCAATGCTACCTTGAGATATCATGTTTACAAGCCATTTATGAGGTTTTTGCAGTTTAACCTCCATTGACCTCAAATGACCTTTGACCTCCACCAAAAACAATAGGGTCCTTCCTCTCAACATGGCAAATCTGTATACCAACTATGAAAAGTTTCGGTCACTGCAATCTCAAGATACCGTGTTTACAAGCCATTTACGAGGTTTTTGCAGTTTACCCTCCGGTAACCTCAAATGACCTTTGACCTTTAAAAATAATAAGGTTCTTCCTCTCAATATGACAAATCTATATACCAGATATGAAAAGTGTCGGTCATTGCTATCTCGAGATATTGTGTTTACAATCTAGGCGTCACGTACACACATACATACACACACACGACATCACCATCGCATAGATTCCTTGCCTGCCTTCGGCAAGGAATCAATAATCGTTACCAAAACAGCAACACACCACGATATGTATACCTCTAAATGCAATAGTAGGCATATAATGTACAACCAATAGGTAGTCATTGTGTCATGGAAAGGGGAGAAGTGATTTTTGGACACTATTAATCAGCTGTGATTATGTGATCTGAGACCTAAATAAGCTGTCAGGTTCTGGTGGTCATGAAAATTCAAAGT
>WURT03003455.1:0-16885 GCA_009936505.3 Holothuria glaberrima
AATAATAATGATAATGATAATGATAATGATAATGATAATGATAATGATAATGATAATGATAATGATAATGATAATGACTTTTTCTCATCAGTTTGAGGAAGTGATATTACCCCTGCATGCCTAAAGCCCACTAAAGGTTACGAATGTAGTAATTGTATTTGTTGATATCTTGAGAACTACATGTCCGAATTAAATGGAAGTATACAAATTGCGTAAACTGAGTTTTTCTTTTACATGTAAATAATTAACTGTTTGCTTAAAACCTCCTTTAACATCTAGACGCTAGTATGGAGCGCAAGATGTGCAAAAAGTTCTTTCTCAGCGAAAAGTACAAAGTGGAAAAGCGTTAAACTGAAGGCGAAATTACAAAAGTTAGGTATTTTATAAAAGAATGTTGGATTCTAAGACACATGGATGAACAGGCCCGTTGCAAGACAAGGTACCGAAGAGGGGAGGGAATGTTTCCGCAGGGGGAGAGACATGCTAAAGGTAATGCCTTGAGGCAATGGTAATTGTTGATGGGGCGAAAATGTTTCCAGGGAGCTTCTTTCTGCCCGTTCCGCCAGGCTAGGGGCTTGTATCTGTATGAAATGCCTGATATTATTCACATTGTAATGATCGGTGAATATTGTATTCCACGACCTTTAAGACGGGGTACAGACATACGAAAATTTTCATGTGCGTCGGATAATTAGATGTTAACAAAAGACCATTAAAATGCAGGCCATTTTCGCCCTTATCACAATGTGTTATCGCTTCTTATATAATTATGTGCATAGACGTTGATGACATTGTCGAAGAGAACAGTTTTTCTACAAGTCTCGTTGTTTTAAGTCTGGACAAAGCTCTTAAAAGTATTGCGGCCTTTTAAAAATTATTCTAATAAGAAACATTTCGGCGTGGTTCGACTTGCCAGCGGCGAACTTATAGTAAACGACTGTGGTTGCTTTTGACAAAAAATAGTCTAAAGACATTCCTTTACTAGAAATTGGAGTGATTTAATGCACAGGTACTTCACAGTAAATATTTTTACATTTCTTTTAGATTGCATTTGGGGGATCCACCAGCTATCAGTATCCGTTGTCCACATTACTTCTATATCACAACGTAGACTACTACAACAGTGAAGGAAATGAGATGTATGTAGTCTTTGATTCCGATATCAATTCCAGCAACTCCACTGGTTTCAGCGCAAATCTTACATTCATTGAAGGTATGCTTCATTCTACATGTGGTTATTCATTCTTTATGGCAGTCTTGTGAGTTCAATATGGAAGACTTCAAATTCATAATGGGAATTAGCTTTTCCAACAAACCGAATCCTTGCTTTTTTCCCACACATTTCACAACCAGCTTCGACTTGGCATTTTCTTTTCTCTAAAAATGTAAAGGTGTTAGTTATGTCATTCAACTTTTTATACCTTTTAATAGATTAACTTCTATGAGGGCTGTAGAGTGCATTGATTCTGCGACACTATTACAATCGCCTTCACATAATTTTGTTCCGCCACACACGTATATATATATATAAATATATATAAATACATATATGTAGTTATATGTATATACTTATATATATATATAAGTATATATATATAATCAATTTAATAAATTTAAAATTTAAGTTTTGTACTCCAATAATCAACCAGTTATGCTTTTTATTGCATTTGTTCTCATTTTATATATATAAATATATATATATATATATAAACAATAGAAGAGATGAGACCTGAGACCAGTCTCATAGTTGACAAAGAAGAATACAGATTCGAAAAAAAAAAGATTTAATTGAAAATTTCGGTCCCCTGGGACCTTCTTCAGCAGTGACTAGACTGCAAGTGCGAAATGTAGACCTCAATACACAAGGAAACATACTGTTAAACTAAGTTAATATGTAGTATTAGACTAAGCGATTAAAGAATCGATGATAGTACCGTTACAATAATTAAACAGTTAAACTGAGGAAGCCACAACCGAAGGATTAACGGTGTTTTGAGTTTAAGTTGGTTGAACACGATACCAAGAACTTTGACAACAAAAGAAAGTGTTGTCGAAGGTATACACATATATTATCTGTATATATATATATATAGAACAGAAAAGAAAAGCTGCAAAAATGGATATCTTCATGCCAACGTAAGTGAAAAACTCAATAGCTACATACAGAACAAAATATTTCGAGCATATTCCCAGCTCTTCTTCCAGTTGTAAAAAACGTACACTGTACAAGAAACTGTATAAATACCCCTTAGTCTTACACTTAGATCATGAAATCTAAATCCCTGTTAAGTCCATTCTTGTGTTTATTTAGTCTGAGGATATTTTTATTTCACATTTTCTACATATATATATATATACATATATATGTATATATATATGTTATGTATACATTTATATAAAAATATGTAAGAACAAAAACAGACATCAAAAATGTAGATAGTGCTAAAATAGCGTTGGACTAAGAGCTGTCCAATTACAATAGAATTAAAATGGGTTGTTGCTGCTATCAGTTTCACGCTTTAATACGATTATCAGGTAACTAACCAGGATTGAGTGGTCTTTAACTATAGTACAGTGTACTACTCAAGGGGGATCCCAACGGCTGGCTGGCTGGTCTTGTATACCGGCGACTGCTACTAGTCACCATCAACACTAAGAAAATGTCAATAGCAAAGTAAATCAGTTGAGAAACACGATATAAGGTGATAGACTGGTTCAAAAAAAAAAAAAATCCCGACAAAGGAAGGTGCCCATTCGTCATATCCCACATAGTTGACTTTTACCCGTCAATATCAGACCGGCCTGATGCTGATGGCGTTTTTATGCTCGCTTGGCAGTCATTGTTATTGTTTCCTTGCCGGAAGCAGGTAAGGAACCCATGCGATGGTGATGTCGTGTGTGTTTATGTGTGCGTGTGTGTGCATGTGTGTTTGTGGCGATTGGTGTTATCGCAATATCTCAAGACTGGAATGACCGACACTTTTCATATTTGGTATATAGATTTGTCATGTTGAGAGAAAGAATCTTCTTCTTTTCGGTGGAAGTCAAAAGTCATCTGAGGCACCAGAGGTTAACTGTGAAAACATTGTAAATGGCTTGTAATCACGACATCTCAAGATAGGAACGACAGACACTTTTCATATTTGGTATATAAATTTGTCTTGTTGAGAGAAAGAACCCGATATTTTTAGTGGAGATCAAAAGTCATTTGAGGCCACCAGAGTTAAACTGCGAAAACTTCTAATCACGATATCTCAAGATAAAAATGAAGGACACTTTTCATATTTGGTTTATAGATTTGTCATATTATGTGAAAGAACCCTTTGGTGTTTATGGTAGAGGTCAAAGGCCATTTGAGGTCACCAGAGCTTAAACTGCCCAAACCTTGTAAATGGTTTGTAAACACGATATCTCAATGTAGCAATGACGGATACTTTTCATATTTAATCAATAGATATGTCATGTTGAGAGAAAGATCCCTTTGTGTTTTTGATGGATATCGAAAGTCATCTGGGGTCACCAGAGGTCGAAAACCGAAAACCTTGTAAACACGTTATTTCAAGGTAGCAATGACGGACACTTTTCATATTGATTACATACATTTACCTTTTTTACAAGGAAGAGCCCTATTAATTTTTGAAGGTCAAAGGTAATTTGAGGTCATCAGAGGCCAAAAACCTTGTAAACAATATGTGAAGATAGCAATGATGGACACGTTTCATATTTAGTATCTATATGTAATAATGAAAGAAAGAACCCTATTGTCTTTGGTGGTGGCCAAAGGTCTTTTTAGGTCGAAAACCGAAAATCTTGTAAACCCGATATCTCCAAGATAGCAATGACGGACATTTTTCATAATGAGTATATATATTTGCCTTTTTAAAAGGAAGAGCCCTATAATTTTTGGTGAAGGTCAAAGTTCATTTGAGTTCATCAGAGGTCGAAACCCATGTTAATACAATATTCTAAGATAGCAATGATGGACACGTTTCTTATTTAGTATCTATATGTAATAATGAAAGAATTGTTTAGTTACTTAGTTAGATGACGTATTACGGCCAAGTTTCTAACCAATTGGTTTAAGTCGAGCCGGCCAAGGCCTTTTTTCCAGTTGTGGCTCACTGGCTTGAAAGAAAGAACCCTATTGTCTTTGGTGGTAGTCAAAGGTCACCGGAAGTTAAACTGCGAAAACCTTGTAATTGGCTTGTAAACATGCTATCTCAAGATAGCAATGACACACACTTTTTATATTTTTAATAGATTTGTCATGTTGAGATGAAGACACCTTATTGTTTTGGTGAGGTATAAAGGTCATTTGAGGTCACTCAAGGTCAAAAGCTTCAAACCTCATTAACATGATATATGAAGATGGGAAAGACACAAACTATTAATACTTAATTTATAGATTTGTCATGTTGAGATGAAGTAACCCTGTTGTTTTGGTGAAGGTAAAAGGTCATTTGAGGTCACCAAAGGTCAAAGCTTGAAACCCTATTCACATGATATATGAAGATGGAAGAGACACAAGCTATTCATACTTAGTTTACAGATTTGTCATGTTGAGAGGAGGAAACCTTTTATTTTTGGTGAAAGTCACAAGTTATTTGAGGTCACCACATGTCAAAAACTTAACTTTGTAAACATGACATTACAAGGGAGGAAGCAATAACAAATCTCTTCTAAGACGTATTTTTTCATTTTGTTTTTCATTTTTCAAGTTTTGGTCTTGCTCAAAGATAATGTGAGGTCAGCAAGTCAAATTGTGAATGTATTGTAAAAAATGATGTGGTCAAGAAGTATGAATTGAAACCCCTTTCGGCAAGGAATCACTAAGCCTTTGGGCTTTCTGGTTTAATAAGGATGAACTGTGGACAAAGCGCTACAGCTCAAGCAACTTCGATGTGACTATGAGGAGGTACGACGGAGCGGGGGTATTTGTGAAGTAATCAAGTTGTACATTTTAACTAAACTTGTGCAAATATTCAAGGTGGGTAGTATTGGGCTTTACCGAGACGACGGAGTCGCCGTTTTTTATTCCTTTATGAAGGTCGAAGGAATGTATGCGATTGTGATGTCGCATGTTGGTATGTGTGTAAGGGTGTTTGTGATGCTCGTTGTAACCGCGATATCTAAGATAGGAATGAAGGATTCTTTTCTTGTGTAGTATATAGATTTGTCATGTTAAGAGAAAAACTCCTATTAATTTTGTGGAGGTAAGAGGTCATTTGAGGTCACCAGAGGTGAAAGGCCGAAAAACATGTCGTCACGATATCTCAAGACAGGAATGATGGCTCTTCATATTTGTTATGTAGATTTGCCATGTTGAGAGGAAGAACCCTATTGTTTTTGGTGAAGGTTAAAGTCATTTGAGATCACCAGAAGTTACACTGCGAAAACCTTATAAATTGCTTGTAATCACGATATCTCCGGATAGGAATCAGGGACACTATTCATATTTGGTATATAGATTTGTCATGTTGATACAAATGACCCTATTGTTTTAGGTAGAGGTCAAAGGTCATTTGACGTCACCAAAAGGTAAAACTGCACAAAGCTTGTAAATGGCTTGTAATCACGATATCTCAATATAGGAATGACGGACACTTTTTATATTTAGTATGTGGATTTGTCATGTTAAAAAAGAACCCTAGTGTTTTTGGTGGAGGTCAAAGGCCATTTGAGGTCACCAGAGGGCAAGTCCGAAAACCCTGAAACCATGATATCTCTAGATTGCAGTGACAGATACTTTCATATTTGGTATATAGATTTTTCATGATAAAAGGAAGAACCCTGTTGTGTTTGGTGGTAGTCAAAGATCATCTGAGGTCACCGGAGGTTAAACTACAAAAAACTTGAAAATAGCCTGTTAACACGATATCTCAAGATAGCAAAGACAGACATTTTTATATGTGGTATATACATTTGTCATGTTGAGAGGAAGAACCGTATTGTTTTTTGGTGAAGGCAAAAGGTCATTTGAGATCACTAGGGGTTAAAAGCAAATTCTTTTTAACATGGTATATGAAGGCGGGAAGGACAGAAGATATTTATACTTTGTATATAGGTATGTCATGTTCAGAGGAGTGACCATTTTGTTTTTGGTAGATGTCACAAGTCAATTGAGGTCAGCAGAGGTCTACTACAACTTTTCAACATGACATTACAAGGGAGGAGGCACAGACATATTTCTTCTAAGAAATGTTTTGTTTCAATTTTTTGTTTAGTTTTGGTGGGGTTAATTCAGAAAATGTAATTTGAGATATGAACATCCCCCTTTTGGCAAGGAATCACAACGCCTTTGGGCTTCCTGGTTAAGAACCAGATCGCACGAACTGCAAACTTTAAAGTGAAAAACGAGACCACACATGCAGGTGTTCGGCCGTTTCGGCTTCAAAATCACTGTGTAGGTGAACAAGAAATCAGTATAGATTTCTTGGTTGTAATGCCTAAACCTTCATTCATGGAGATAGTAATCGTGCAGAAACCCGTAGAAAACCCGACCACCGATCTATCTATGTCAACAGCAATTCTAAACACCCCCTTACTCAAATACGTCCAAACAGGTGCACTGGATCAGTCAAATTAAGCAGCTTTCATGTAATCAGGAAGCTTATACTGACACTTTAGGTATGTAAATTGACTGAACACTCAAAGCAAGCTGATTTGATGACACCCCTCACCAACCGTGACATAACAATGACAAACACAGCCAAAGACCCACATAGGCAAAGACGTTAGAAACAAAGTCTGGTTCAACTAACCTTTCAGCAAATGGATTGCCACAAATGTCGGCGACACCTTTTTGCGTCTCATAACCGAACACTTCCGCCCGGGCCATCACTCCACAAGCTATTCAGCAAGAACAACATCGTCCGGGGAAATGCTGCCGATATTCATGTAAACAAACTATTTATCATCCAAAAGCGTATATTTCGTGCAATTGATAATTAGTCACCTCTCGATCATACTAAGCCAATTTTTAAGAAATGTAATTGTTTGTCATTGCCCGATATTATAAATCATCACATTTCTGCATTTATGTTCCAGTCTTTCAATTTCTTATTACCAAATTTTGGACGTTTTCAATCACTACGGTCATAGTTACGACATTAAAAATCTTTTAGATTATGTAATCCCATTGTGTACACTTTCAATCAGTCAACGTCAGATCAGATTTTTGTGGCCTCTTACCTGGAATACACTCCCGAACGAAATAAAAAAAAATTGCCCCACCTTTCCTACATTTAAGCGACGACACAGACTGTATTTACTTACCCATTATAAATAAGGATCCACATATTAACTGTCTCTAGCCATGATGTTATCCGGTAACAGGTATTGTTGTTTTCATTTTACTTGTGTTTTGCATGTATTGTTTATGAATACATTATGTTACTATTTTGACCTCTTTAAGATCTTTTTTAAAGGGGATTTACCATTTAAAAACTTTAAGTAGTCTTTTGTGTAATCTCTTCGGCTGTTTCTTTCTCCGAACCATACCCTTTTTTCTGTGATCTTTGTAAATGTATGGTATTGGGTACAACATATTTATTTTTTTATTTTTTTTCACAAACATAACTGCTATACAATAGTAATTCTGATTTAAATTACAGTACCTACTTTACAGAACACGCGTAAAGGATGGTGTGACGTTAGCATAATTAAAAATAGCATATGATTAACGAGTCCTTGCCCTTAGTTTTTCACACACAGACTGCACGAACTCAAATCCATTCCAAAACACTCTATTTTTCTGTTTTTTTTATTCAATCTTTGGTGTGGTTAAAGGATCATGTGGGGGCCGGCACAGGCCAATTTGTGAAAACATCGTAGAAAATTATATAGTCAACAAATTTTAGTCAAGAAATTTTAGCCTCAGTGCAACAAAATACCCCTTTCCGGCATGGAATCACTAAGTTTTTGGGCTTTTCGGTTGTAAATGGTTTCAGTTTTAACTTAGTTATGCCATATATTCACCAACCGTATATTTGTTACCATTTCAGAGTGTTCTACGCAGTACTTTTCTAGTAATGGAAGTGTTTTTAGTACCCCAAACTATCCGAATTTTTACTACATGGACATGGTCTGCGAATTTGTTGTGGAGGCCCCAGCTGGAATGGTGATAAGGTACACCTTCATTGACTTTGATTTGGGTGATAATTCCTGTAGAAGAGACATTGTGCAGGTGAGAATTACGACAGTTGCTGTAATGCATTTCTGTTAGGCAATTGCATTTAATTTACAAGCCTACGCCACTTTCTTAATTAACTATTTACCTTACCAATTACAACCGAATACTAAACAATAAAAGAATATCCTGTTGGGTAGTTTGGCGTGTATATCGTCCTTACCACTTAACAGTACACCGCAGACACGTGTTTTATACTGGATAAGGTTGGAAGGACTTTCATCAGCTCCTTTAATTATTAAAATCACGAATTTTACGCGTGACCTGCCACGTTGAAATAATATCCTTTTCCATTTTGTATCTACAGTATTAGCATGTACAATCTGGGACAAACTATTGGAACACATCCCACCATTGTATCAAGTACAATATGATGTCATGCACGATTTACGAAACCCCCGTCTCCCAGTACAATGCTGTGTCCAAACGAAAGTGGTGCATCCCGAGTTTACAACATTGTACGGGGGAGCAAGGGTGCAGGGGTGCTCCAACTTCAAAGGAGTTTGTCAATGTTCATTGTCTGAGTTTAAGAACTTATGTAATCCCAGGAAGTTAAAATCCCTTTGTAGTGACTACCGTTTATCGTTGATGGATGATTATTGATTTCTTGCCGAAGGGGAAGAACCCTATTGTTTTTGGTTGAGGTCAAAGGTCATTTGAGGTCACCCGAGGTAAAATTGCGAAAACCTCGTAAATGGTTTGTAAACACGATATCTCGAGATAGCAATGACCGACACTTTCCACATTTGAGATGTAGATTTGTCATGTTGAGAGGGAGAACCAAAGGTCACATCAGGCCACCAGAGGTTAAACTGCAAAAAAAAAATGGGGATGGATTGTAATCATGACAAACCAACCCCCGTAGCAATAATGGATGTGTCCAAGTGGTAACGGGTGTACCCAAAAACTTGTGGACAGGTGACTAACACAAGTATATGTGAAGACGTTTTGCTGCTTTGTCTGACAAATGTTGTAACAAAAACAAAAGCATTGACCAACATTGATTTATTGTAAATGAATGTATTTGAAAATTTATTAAAATATTCCCTTGAAAATAATGGAATAATCCACTCCCATGGTATTAATGGATTTGTCCAATGGAAAAGGGGCGTTCCCAAAAACTTGTTGACAGGGGACTAAAACAAGTATCTATGAAGACTTTTCGCCGCTTTGTCTGACAAATGTAACAAAAACAAAAACATTGACCAACATTGATTTATTGTAAATGAATGTATTTGAAAATTTATCAAAGTATGTACTAATTACAGAAAAATTACATGTTTACTTAAGCTTGAGTCCCTTGAAAATAATGGAATAATCCACCCCCATGGTAATAATGGATGTGTCCAAATCAAAAGGGGCGTTACCAAAACCTTGTTGACAGGTGACTAAAACAAATACCTATAAAGACCTTTTGGCTGCTTTGTCTAACAAATGTTGTAACAAAAACAAAACATTGACCAACACTGATTTATTGTAAATGAATTGGTTTGAAAATTTATTAAAATTTGCAGTAACTACAGGAAAAGTACATGTTCTTTAAAACCCATTTTGAGAAAAGATATACATATACAAATGGCACTCAAGCTGCTGTGAGACGTCAAAAGTTAAGTCTCAATGAGGACCTGCGTTTGGGGTTCACGGATGTTATTTCCTCCGGCGTGTACAAGAAATTTTGAATAGTCATGATGTTAAGCACATCTGTTATGTCTTGCTGCTGAGTGCTGACAGCAGGTAAATTTTGTAGAGCTTCAGGTTCAGTCCTAGATCTATTGATATGTGGATAATAACTGCAAGAGATCTCATACTTGGCCTGTGGATTGTTCATATTTAGCATGCACTGTAGATTGCCATGTAGGACAGCTGATCCTATTAATTGGAGGTGAAAGGTCATTTCAGGTCACAAGATTTGAAAAGGTTTTGACCTTATTAACATGATATCTCAAGGAGGATAACTGTGAGGAATCTCATGCTTGTCATCTCAAGATAGGGTCTCATGATGCAGGGGTCTATTGTGAACACATCCTAAAATGATGTAATCAAGAAGTATAAATTTGAGGGATAAACCTTGGTGTAGCAAAGCTACCCCTTCCCCCTAGGCAAGGAATTACTAAGCCTTTGGACTTTCTGGTTGATTCCTTGCCGAAAGCAGGCAAAAAAGTGTCACTTGGCTTGTAAACACGATATCTCAAGATAGCAAAAACTGACACTTTTTATATTTAGTATATAGATTTTTCATGTTGAGAGGAAGAACGCCATTGTTTGTGGTAGCGGTCAAAGGTCATCTCAGGTCAAGGGAGATTAAACTGCGAAAACCTTGTAATTGGCTTATAAACACGAAATATTAAGATAGCAATGACCGACACTTTTCATATTTGGTATATGGATTTTTCATGTTGAGATGTAGAGACGACTCTTAAAGGGATGAAACCAGAAACTTTCAATGAAAGATTTTAACACCCTCGAACCCTGCCTACAATAAAGGCACACCGAATACCCGTTCGGTAGAACACATTCTCATGCTCCAAACAGGAAAGTAAAGACTATACGTAATCATAAATCACCCATAACCTTTGGAATGGCGAAAGAGTCATAAGTACTTCAAGATTAATTTCTCGATAGTAGTAAAGACTCATAACCAGAGCCTATCAGATTAAGGCTCCGAATTTGTAAAGTTCATAACCTTACGCCTTGTGGGAACCCTACGAGATTGTGTCGTTTTAATTGTGAAAGGGTTGAGTTTCGAGAACGACGCCTAACTCTCGGTTGAAGTCACGAGAGGGATTAGACTTCTTGAGAACGACTATTTTAAAACTCCTGCATATAATGCTTAAAAAAATTATAGAAATTGTCCCAAATGTTGTATCTCGTAAGATAATTTTCTCATGTAAACCGAATGTGCTGTAGAGAGACTGCGGGATTTTACTGCTAAATTTCTTTCTACACAACTGGTAATAAAGGCGACCCCTGCCGGGAATTTTTAAAGTCTACGGCATACATATTAAAATTATTATGTTATGAACTGGCCATTAAAATAAATGGCATTTAATTCCCCCCACAAATATGTATTCCCCAAGATCTTGTCACGGCTAATGTATGCTAATGATAAGTGAAAGTTGCGCTCCTCAAAGCGACATTCTATGGAATCTACGAGAAATTATTCAGTTGTTACTTAATTTCCTTTGTTGTCTCCGCACATGAGACAATGTTGATTAATTACCCAAACCTTTTCAACGGTTCGCAACTGATGAAGTTGGGCCATAATTTGGACCAAAGCAACAGAAACCAGTCTAGCCTAACTGATCACAGAGACCAAACCATTAACAATCAGCCCCCGGCACATAATCTATAATGCCACCCAAGTCTTTGAAATCTTAAATTAATGATTTCGGGCCCTTCCTTCAAATGTGTAAGGTTCTCTGACTACCCATGTGGAGTCAGATGACGGCACCGCCTACCCTTACTTTACTCTTACGAAAACCTTTGAATTGGCTTATAAACACGAAATATTTAGATAGCAATGACCGACACTTTTCATATTCGGTATATGGATTTGTCATGTTGACAGGAAAGTCATTTGACGTCACGGGGTCAAATTCTGAAAACATTGTTGACACGACATCCCAAGGTAGGAAGCTTAGATAGATTTTTGGTATGTGGTATGTGGATGTATTGTAGTAAGAAGATAAACCCTATTGTTTCTGGTGGAGGTCAAAGGTCACTTGAGGTGATGAGTGTCAAACACTGAAAATTTTGTTATTTTGGATAAATTTCATGCTAGGTATGTGAATGCCTTATGGTGAGAAAAAGACATGTTGTCTTTGGTGGAGGTCAAAGATCATCTAGGGTCACAAGGGGTCAAACTCTGAGAACCTTCTTAACATGATTTCTCAATAAAGAAAGCTCGGATAGATTTCATACTTGGTACATGGATGTTTTATAGTTCAAGGAAGAACCTTTTTTTTGGGGGGGGTCAGAGGTCATCCTGAGTCACCGGAGGTCGAAAAGCAAAATTTTTCAAGAATTCTCAAGAATATCCAAACATTTTAAAGGCAACGAATTACAAGGTTTTTTGGCTTTCATTTTTTGAATCTACTAAAATCATTGCATCTTTACAGAGTAGCTACAATGACTTTTTAAAATATGAGTCGAAGTTCTTAGTCTAACGCTCTAATTTCTCCAAAAACATTTAAAAAATGTGCTGCCAATTCTCAGACAACTTTGTACAAAACTGTTGGAACAACTCCCACCGTTGTATCATGTGCAGTATTATGTCATGCACGATTTACGAAACTCCCATCCCCAGTACATTGTTGTGTCCAAACGAAAGCGTTGCATCCCGAATTGACATTATTATCTCCAACACTGTACCTTTGGTAAAGTACATAAACTGAAACGAATTCTGAAATAAGTCCTTAACTTCTCTTCAAGACAACAAAATGATTTGTACGGCTACCTTGTTTTAGCCTAAGAGCAACCCAAAGGATCATGTAAAATACACAAACGTGTATGGCATAATAAAGTTCTGATCTGAAGATCAATGATTTTGGAGCTTTGCGGGGTTGATAATGCAAAATCATCAGTTTATTGTTTGATTGAGACATGCTCACTAGATTTTATTTCATCAGTGTATAAAGAAATTTGTAACTCAAGATGGCCCCGGGTTGCACTCTCTTTTATTGGATGGTGGTGTCGCGCTCACAGGCATGTCCTTGGCGGGTGGGGGGGGGCGGACGGCTCGAGCTCCGCTCTCGCACGTCTTTCCTAGCTCACGCGCAGCTCGAAACTGGCGTAGCTGCCCGCAAATTCGGCAACTGCAATGAAAAGTCACGCGCGGCTGCACGTGACTGCTTTGATACACAGCCTGCCCTCAAGCACGTAGCACATCTCGCCTACTTCGCGGACAGCTTTGCTGCTGGGAAATGCCCTCGCATTCCCAATGGGGTTCTTTCCCAGTACCCTCAAGGAATTGGATGTGGGTATGTGTGTATATGTGTGTGCTCATGTATGTGTATTAATCCTGCTTGTAAACACGGTAGAGGTCAAGAGATGAAAATTTTGTAATCACTGTATTTCCAGGAGGGTAACTGTGAGGGATCCCATACTTACCATGTAGATTACCCATATTAAGTAAATGATTTCCTTTGTTTTTGGTGGAGGTTAAAGGTCATTTGGGTCACCAGAGGTTTAATGGTTAGAACCTTGTAAACATAATATCTCAAGTAGAAAAACTTTGAGGGGTATCTTAATTACCATGTGGATTGCCCATATTGAGTAGGTGATCCCCATTATGTTTGGTAGAAGCCAAAGGCCATTTGTGGTCACGAGAGGTGAAATGGAAATTTCCTTGGAAATCGCTTTTAAACACGTCATCTCAAGAACAATAAATGTGAGGGATCTCATACTTACCATGTGGATTGCCCTTATTATGTACATGATCTCTATTGTTTTTGGTAGAAGTCAAGTCATTTGGGGTCACTAGAGGTCAAAAGGTTAAAACAATGTATCCTTAGAAGAGTAACAGTAAGGAATGTGATACTTTGCATGTGGATTTTCTATATTAATTAGATGATCCCTGTAATTATTGGTAGAGGTCAAAGGTCATTTGAGGTTGCCAGAGGTAAAACAGTCAAAACCTGGTAAACACTATATCTCCAGAAAGATAACTGTGAGGGATCTCATACGTAGCATGTGAACTGCCCATATTGAGTAGATGATCCCTTTAGTTTTTGGTGGATGTAAAAGGTCATTTGGGGTCACAAGAGGTCAAACGATCAAACCTTGTAAACAGGATACCTCAGGAAGGATTTCATACTTAGCGTGATTACTTATATTAAGAAGATGTTCCCTTTTCTTTTTCGTGGAGGTCAAAGATCATTGTTGTCACAAATGGTCAAAATCTTGTAAACATGATATTTAAAGGAGGGTAAATGAAAAATGAGGGATTTCACACGTGACCTGTGGATTGCTCATATTTAGCATGTACATTACTATATTGTTTTATTGTTTTAAGTAGAGGTGAAAGGTCATAAGGTCATTTTGGGTGACAAGATTTGTTAGATTTCGAAAGAATTTGACCTTTTTAATATGATATCCCAAGTAGGATAACTATGAGGTATATCATGCTTGTCATGTGAGTGATTCCTGTTTGTTACAACATGTCAAATCACTAAGCCTTTTGGTTTCCTGGTTTTAGAACTTTCTGATTGCTATTTTTCCAATTTTAATTGTTGCCGCAACAAATCCCTTGGGAAATGGTCTGGCCAATTTAATAACCACAGCTTAGTGAGAAATCTGGATTTGCCTTTGAACTGATTCAATAAGATCGCATTGAGGGTAAACTCTACAGGAGAATACCGTCTTGATGACCGTAGACGTTACGAACGTACCTATGTACTGACATTTCTCGCGAGAAAAACACTCCAGTCGACACCCAATCTGTGTTAAACTATGATCAACCAACCCCCTCTAATTGACGAACATCAACTTTTTCACCTGTAATACCTTTTACCTTTTAAATAGAGGTCAAACTGTAAAACAGTCCTATTTTTGTGGGGAATTTTACTGTATTGTTTTACTTCTTCGGTGCTTTTTCGCCATATTGGCTTGCAAGTTCTCTTGTGCCAAGGATTGTTAAATTCAACCTTAACTTTGAAACATTAATTTACATCATTTCGATCGGGGATTGTGGAAATGTGCAATGTTTTTACACAATTTTGGGAAATATTTCATTCAGTTTAGAGGCCATTTTGTTTTTCTGCCGTCTTGTTTAACCTGAATCTCACTAAAACACGTCTCAAAAATTCATTTTGAAATTTTTGTCATCAAATATGATCAAATTTTGTTGAGTTGATGCCTCAAAAAAATTTTCAGGAACGAAATATTTAACAAAACAGATGTACAAGGGCGGCCATTTTGAAATTCAAGATGGCCACCATGCCGGGTACAATTTCCGGTGGCCCCTGGCCCCTGGATTAAAAATGTTTATATTGTGGTATTCTAGCCATGTGCCAAGTTTCATGCTTTTAAGGGGAAGTGCACAATTGATCAGCTAAGCCGCCTGATTATCATCTAGCCTTGTTGTTTATTAAACTTACAAACGACCTCATCTCCATCACCAGCATATCGACAAATTGTCCGAATGTGTCTTCTTATGGAACATTACACAAAAGAGAACACGTTAGCGCATGAACAATCATAAAAGTGGAGGTGTACGACCTTAAAAGTTTTTGATGTTTGTATCACAATGGGAATGCAATAAGTTTGTTTTTTATTGCGTCGAATGTATAGTTAAGCCGTCTTACAAGGATGAGTATGTGGTGTTTGCTACCAAATGATGAGATTAGTTGCACTGTGTAAACACTGCACCTGTTACTGTGGTAGGAATCTATGTCTGTCGATGGCGTGATCGCCCAATTAGACGCATATTTGGACCTAGCATTTTGTGGTAAACAGTGAACATTAAGCTTTCACTTAATCACATTTAAAGATCTTGAGTATAAGCAGAGCCGCTAGCACATTTAAGTCCATTTCGTCCCTCCTATCTGCCTATGTGGTTTATTTCATCCAGTGCCGCGTTAAAATTACCAAATAATTATAACACAAGCTTGTAAGATGCAGGAAAAACAAGTTTTCTCCGTGAAATACCGCCTCTGCTGTACTGGGGACATCTACTTCATTAACTATCCTACCCTCTGGGGCCATGAGTATTTAAATAATACGCTATCCCATCGACATAGGTGGGAGGTGCTTAAAGGGCAGTGACAAATGCTCAACTAGAAATTGAATTTGCATGACAAATCCTACGTAGCCTCAAGATGAGTTCGAAATGTTGAGGTTTAGCCTATGTCACTTGGGGTGGAGCAGGAAGGGGGCAGAGCCGATCTAAAAATAAGTAGCCAACGATCGAGTCTTGGTGCTTCTGTCGAACTGAAACCCAAGCCCATAGCCGTGGGAGGTGGGGTCCCTTAGAAATTTTTGTCCCCTTGAAAATTCGAAATCATTATCCATTATATGCAAAAAAACCTGGTAGCATGTGAAAAGTAAGTAAGTTCTGGCTATACGATGGTAATGTAATAGGATAAAGTGAAAAACTTAAAAGAATTGCAGTGCCGATAGCATGAGGACATGTCCTCATACGATCGGCCCCCTTTAGAACACCTTGCCCATGGTATTCAGTAAACCGACAAAGGTCATGCGAGATCTATGTCACGAAGCAGCATGCACTTTACCGGTGGCAATAATTCTTTAACTGGACTCTGCATTTTCCCGCAAAATCATCTTTACAAAACATGCATCACGGCACATGAACTACTGCATCTAGTCATAAGTAAGTAACACCAGAGCAACTCCGCTCTGGTAGGCTTCACAGGCTTCCTGCCCTTACTGTACTACTCTTTAGTGTAACGTACACTATATTCAATGTTTCAACAGTAATACTACAGGCGGCGATCAACTCCGTATAAGCCTATGCTGTAGTGTGTTTGCAGATTGATGGTCCCCAGCTGGCTACGAATCAACGAATGGGCCTACAGTTAACTGATGTGATAAATAGGGGAAATATGGAACTTGTGCGTGGCATTCGTGTCCTAATTTGCTTATCAACTAATCCCCCGTATCTACAATCCTAGACAAAAATACATGGGACAGCACCCCCGCTCCCCCATTCAATGTTGAAATACTTTAAATTTTGAATAT
>WURT03003466.1:0-14824 GCA_009936505.3 Holothuria glaberrima
GTGTAATGCACACACTGTCAATGCTTAAATTTTCCATATAAAATTCCACTTTTCTCTACATCAAACAGCCTCTCAGTTTTAATTTACTGAATGTTCTATAGTTTGATTCCAGACCATTCAGAATCCTCATTCATAGTGTTAACGCTGCAATTCTGACATGTTACACGTTAATTTTATTTTGCGAAAAAATGATACCTGCCATAGATCTACACCATGTCTGGATAAACCCCTTCTGGCAAATTCCCACCCAAACAACTCTCCACCTCCCCCACATCCTCCCCCACCTCCTCCCCCTTCCACAGCAACTTTGTCCAGAAGAACTTCTCCACGGATAATTACCACCCTGACAATTTGCCCCCTTCCTCCTTCCACACCAACTTTGCTCAGAATGTCTTCTCCATAGATAATTCCCACCCTGACAATTTGCACACCCCCCCTTCCACGGCAACTTCGCCGAGAATGATTTATCCACAGATAATTCCCACCCTGAAAATTCCCACTCTACACAATTCCCTGCCATGACAATTAACCATTACAAGACTTCTCCCTTCCCCCTAAAAGAAAATTCCAAATTATTCAGGGTGAGAATTGCCAAGGTGGTAATTTTCTGGAAGTGGTCTGACAGCAGTCAGGGTTTCTGTCAAGGGGGTAAAGAAGGGGATTTGTCACTCCCCCTTTTCATTTCCATAAAAGTATAAGTTGCCAATATCTTGTTTTTTACTTTAAAAAGAGGACACTTTTTTCAGCAATGTCTGAACTTAAATAAATGGCTTTTAAAGCCCTTCAAATTGCACCTTACAGGCCTTGTAGTAAGCTTTTTTTCCCCTGAACCCACTTGAAACTTTGGCCAAGGACAGAATCAACTTGCAATCATGGTTTAGCAGTGCTAAATCCCCCTTTTTTGAGTTTCTAGCAGAATCTCTGAGAGTTGTCCAAGGAAAATCATCTGGAGCCAGATGGGAATGGTCTAGGATGGAGTTGTCCAAAGAGCATACATTCCCACAATGTACACTTTTTTAAAATGCAATAAACACTGGGCTATTGCAATCTTTCATTTACGTATTTCCTTTTTTAAGGAGGAACGAGGAGGGAGGAGGGGGACGCAGTTTGGAACCAGGCTCTTGAATTGTTTTCTAAAAATGATATTTGCAAACTCTGACAGGGGTACTAAGAATAATATCTAACAGAAGGATGTAGTAAAACATCATATGATTGACACATCCTACAAACAGAATTGAAAAAAATTTCAACACCAGGTTCAAGGTCCTTTCAGGAACTTTGCAAGGGTTCTAAACAGATTTCTTGAGTTTCATGTCCAAAGTTACTTTACTTCAACTATTTACACAACTTAAGGAATATGTGAACTCCATCATAAAACAGATCATTTATATTTCCCTTACCAATTAAAATGCACACCTTTAAAAACAAATAAAAAATGAATATATGTAGGTAAAGCAAATATAACTTCCATCTTACTTGGGGTACAAACAATGGAGCCACTCCGAACTTTGTGTCTGCAACACCAAATTGCCACCAACATGACGCACACCACAAAAAGTACAAAAGCAAGTACCGGGATCAGCCAAATCATTTTATCTGAAAAGAAACGAATACCGAGGTTAATTTATTCCAAAACCAAAGCAGTCTTCTAGGTCATGCGAAAGTTTGTCCCCCAGCACCACCCCCACTTTAGTAACCAACTTTTTGGACCATTTCATTTTCAAACATGGTGATAACAGTCCTTGATTTATGAGCTCTAATACTTACTTTTCATTGATGAATGTATTCCCTTTAAAAGCCTACAATTACTGTCACATAAAATACATTGAATGGCATCATCCCCATGGCCTTGCCCCAGATACTTCCTACAAACATTTTTGCCCCCCTTGGAAGGAAGCCCAACCAACTTTGCTAAGTACCATTGCCATATATGTAATAATCCCAGGCAAAATGGGAGGTGATCCCGGGGGACATGTTCTCTAAATATTTGAGAAACTTCCACTGTCTTTGATTTTTCACACAGTAAATTATTTGAAAATGGGGTCATGTCCCCCAATTGAGAACAAATCACTGCCAATGCCCGGCAACAAATATATATGTTATACTACAAAAGGGTATTAAAAAAGTGAAAACCATTTTATCAACAAACAATGCTTTAGATACTGTGCTATTTTATACAATTAATGCTAATATTGTTACAAACAATTGAGCTCAAGACCACCATTGAATCCATTTTTGAGCTCCACTCTATTCATCTTGTAAACTGAATTCAAGTCCAACCCTTTAGACAACATACCAAGGAACATGGTATCACCATAGCAATAATACAGTGTTGCCATAGCAAAGTTTGCTTATTTTAAAGATGAATATGGGAAATGCTTAATGTCATACCATAGTAAAACAAAAACTCAAATAGAACTACACTAAGGAGGCACATTGGGACACCGAAACAATTTAAAGGTGGACTTTGATCTATGTCCTTTAGTTCTCTCATTCATGACAAAATTTCTGAGTTTTTTTTTCTTTTGAATCTTTCAATATCCAGCTGAGATGATGAATAGTAATATATCCTTTGATTTTAGTTTTGTCATCCGACTAGACCTAACCATCACAGTTTCACACTGTTTTCAGTGTGAATCCAATAGTACCACAGGTGAGTAATCTTAGATCAAACATTAGGCCTGCCGTGTAGGCCATAATGAATTTTTTAGTACTGAGGAAAAGAGTGCAATTGAAGCTTTCTTTTAATATCAAACTCATGGGTATATGATTTTTCTGTATATCTGAAAGACTTGCTAAAATTTTCATAAATTTACCTAATGATAAGAGGCTCACTTTTACTGGGTGTATAGCTCATTTTCTTCGACTGACATAGCACACCAGAAATACTATAATAGCCCCTCAATATGCACAATGGTAGGACTTTCAAGAGCAAAAAATACCATGTGCACTTTTGCATGAAATTCAGCATTTGCATTAAAAAATCTTGAGAATGTTATCTGAAATTAACCACTGTGTAATAGCTGGCAATAAAGTAGACATCTGTATCATCAAATGTCACAGAATCAATACTTAAGTATTAAGCCATACAGAGTGAGGCATAGTACAAAATATTCAGAACTGCAATCAATTAAGTTGCAAGTTGCTATGGTTACTTAAATCACAATATGTTCATGCAAAAATGAACACAATACATATTTTCTCCTTCAATATTACTGGATAAAAAAGCAAATCAAACAAAAAGTTCAAATAATGGGTTATGCATACAGTCAAGTGATCTAAAAATGAGGTTATGAATAGAAAATTAGTGAGTAGAGCTACTGTTCTTTAATAATGAAAGTACACACACTACTTCAAACAGTGAAAATATGTAAGTGTTCTTCACAGATTTTCAAGAGGGGGGGGGGGTGGCCATGCATTTAAGCATGTACGCAATCGCGAAGCACATTGATTCCCACACAAATATATGATTATTCCCTGCCAAAAAAGAATGTATGTAAATATTTGCTTCCAGTATGATGGCAGGATTTTTTAAGGGGGAGTACCTATGTCAGGGGGTGACAACCTGCCCGGGCTTCCCCCCTAAACCACTCATGGAAAACACTGTACGGGACTCTGCAAAATGGTGCAACCCTGTTAATATGACTCTTTGACACTTATAAGCATGCCACTGTAAGAACATACAAGAGAAACTGCAGTGCAAAAACACTTTGTAACATCGTGCTGTCTAATGAATATTTTTACATGCATGGCTAATATTTCAAACAAAAAATCTTCATGTTAGTATGCAGCTTTATGAATTACAAAAAGGACTGACATTTTACCAATGTCACACAGTAAGGGACAAAAAAGAAAAAAAAAAAAAAAAAATGCACAAGAGCTGCTGACCTATTATGGTTACAGTGGAGTGGGTGAGGTGAGGGATGAAGAGAAAGGGAAGAGGAGTTGGGGGTCCTTATTTCAATTTTTGGAAATAAAACATTTTCCTATTTGCATCTACTGCTTTTCAAAGCAAGTTACTGATCAATTTACACTGTACTGTGGATGGGGATAGCATATGAGATATAATCTCTTCACAAAGAATTTTACAGGGGGTGTGTAATATGTATCTGTTTCTATAAACACAGGTTTGTAAACTATAAGATGCCTTTAAGGCCCTAATATCTAGCACTTCAGAGATTTCTTTGGTGCTTTCCATCTCTATGGAGTTAGCTTTACTATGACATCTTTCCCCCTCCCCCTGCCTCT
Organism: Holothuria glaberrima; assembly: GCA_009936505.3. Lineage (NCBI taxonomy): Eukaryota > Metazoa > Echinodermata > Holothuroidea > Aspidochirotida > Holothuriidae > Holothuria > Holothuria glaberrima. The sequence goes on from WURT03003466.1 coordinate 4,249, forward strand.
AAACTTGCCCTCCCCCTGCCTCTAAACTCCCCCCAAACCATGTTAAAAGTTGAGTACTCTGTAGCTGCAAAAGATAGTGCATATTATTTTAATAGGAGACTTTAATCATTGCTAAATGCACCCATGGAATTATGGGAACTGGAGTATAAACAATAGTGCGACATCACTGCTCTATTATTTATACTCCCATTCCCATGATTCCTTGAGTGCATTTAGCAATGGTCAAAGTCTGCTATCCACCTCTGTCAATGAGCTAAGGTGGTACCGAAGTCAAACGATAAGATAGTATATCTGTTCCACTGTATACCATAAAGCTAGTGAATGCAAGTTAAAGCAGGAACACAGATGAACTAGTAAAAGAAATTTCTTAAACTTTCTAAATGAAAACACAACCCTTCTTGGTAAATGTGGGGTATGTTGGAAACAAAAATATATACCAACTATATACTAACTACTGGGTTAATAACCAGATAATGAGTACCTTGCCTATACATTACATGAGGCAGACTATTAAAAGTATATACTACTTCATTAAAACATAAACTCAAATCTCCTAAATCAAATGAAAACACATGAATTAAAGTAAATACCACAAACATCTGTGACTACTTGTCATGCTACCAGGAAGAAAATGGCCTGACCTCCAACTATGACCACAGAATTTTCCTTTGGTCAATCTGGGTAGTGTAATAAAAGCTTCTTCTTTGGTATACTCTGCTGTTGCCTGATATACACTGGTCAGTTTCTCTTCAGATGTTCCCCTTTCATGCTGTGGCTTAAATGTCATGTTTTGTCACCCCAGTAGATCAATGGATAGGGAAGGGTAAAATCACTCACTATCCAGTGATGATTGATGCATGGGCTAGTGTACACATGGATATATACACACTATATTGAGAAGTGAAAGCTTCCTGAGTGGTTTAATAACAAGTCATGACTAAAGTTAATGTTTTGCAAATATAAAACAACTACAAAAAATTTCCCTCATTGTAATAACAAAGTGACTTGAGTTAATGACTTGCTTTCAAGTCTCTCAAGTACCTTCAACTGATCTGACCACATGGTGGGGTGACTTGCTTCCTTTATACTGGGTAAAAATTTGCTGAGTAAGCAGACCAAGTTATAATGTATTTATTAACAATTTTGGCCTCTTCTGGTACACAGAAACTGTCTGCCCCTGTGATACCATGACTCTTGAAGTGGATACCATGGCTTTGGAAGTGTAGTATGGCAACATGGATTAATAGTTGTGTCATGGAAATACTTTTGTGGTCATGTCAATATAATTTACAGCAGTGTGAAATGTCATTGAGTTGGAGCACGTGAGAATGATAAAGACAGACAACAATGTGGATTAATTCGCTGATATCCAAGTGCTGTACCACAGTTTGCTTACTATACACCTATAGCTCTATCAAAACAAAAGAGTAATTTTCCCTAGGTAATACTTTTTTCACCATGTCGTCACATTGTCACAGGACAGACTTCCTGGAACATTTAACGGATATTTGTTATCACGAATGTTGAAATAGATCTACATTACAGTGCAGTGCTTAAGGCTAGTTTTTCAGGAAAAGGCCCACATGATATCCTGTGTATGCCATCCAGGCATATTATGGGCAGTATAAATTTACTCTTGCAAGAATAATGATCATAAATATTTGGGTAAATTTTTGGTAACAGCATATTTCCTTGCAAAGGAATAAGTCACTCTAACCTTAATTCAAAAATATCCACTCCTGCGGCCTCATGCAATCCAGTATAGTATACAGTGTTTTAGAAAATAAATGTGGCATGGCTTGCTGAAGGTTCTAAACTGAAGAGTTCCCTTGCCTAAATTTAACATTCAGTACTATCAATAATACTGATAAAATTCTATATGAACTGATACAGAGGAATTTGCATAATCCAGCTGGGGTGATTGCATCTACCCAATGGCAGTGATGTTGTACCCCCAATATTTGAGAAACTGCCCACTGGCTTTGATTTTTCACACAGTAAATTATTTGAAAATCAGGGGGACAGGGGGGACATATCCCCTCCCTCAATATTTGAGAAATCGCCAACTGACTTTGATTTTTCACACAGCCTTGAAAATGGGTTCATGTCCTCTCCAATATTGAGAACAAATTGCTCCCAATGATTTGCCCACTTAAGCCGCAAAGAAGGAAATAGATTTGGTAACCGTGTTACGTTCTACTGTGATACAATATCCATTGTGGGTTTAAGTGCTATTGAGTGCAGTAATGTACACATTCCTATCTATCCCATCTATCTGTATAAGGACTGGTTCTGTATTCATGTGCTACAATAGTGAAGTATTTTGACATACCTGTACAATGACAGTACATTGACACCTGTAACCTGCATTTTACAACTACAGTCTGCATTTATTACATACACAATGAGTTTTATGACCACACAGTTCAGCACTTTAAACGTTTTCCACTGATAGTGCAATAACTGGATATAGTACCTACTGTACGATCATAATACATCAATAAAGACTGCTGTGCAGAAGAAATGTTTCATCTGAGATAACAATTATGCACTTTTTTACTGTTTCTTATAGTCAACAGCATCTCATCTTATCCAGTATGGATTCCTAAACTACTTCTTTATTATCATTCTTCTACTATTAAAATCACAATCCTTATTGCTATATGAGACTTAGAACTACCGCTTGAGGTATTCATGGAGCCTTTTGCTACTTCCCTTTCCGTTTCTTTTACAATCACTACATTACTTTAGTTCTAGACTATCATATACTATAAGTATACTTTTAATTTGTGAAAACAGTTGAAGAAAATAGCACACATTGTTAACAGTATCTAAATCAACACAACCAGGACAAAGAATTCCAAAACATGCCTCCCAGACTACAGGAAATAGCACCTCCTACTGTAGGCTTTCATACTTAATTCCTTTTGTCTAATTTCCTCTAGTTCTTACTATCTTTTTTATTGTTTTTTTCCCGTCAAGAGAGGGGTTTGAACCCTGTGGACACATCCTTCTTCTAAATCTACACTGCAGGAAGCAAGCAAGTTTAAAACCGGTATACAATATTTTCACTTTGTGTTTGAATTATGTAAAATAAAATCAAAAAGAAAATTGAATATGCAATTCATAATTATCACCCACTTCTAAGCAAAATATTGCATTCATGTATCATCAATATGACAGGGTCTCCCCTGGAATTCTTTTCATTTAGGCAGCCACCTGACAGTTTTTTGGCCACCACCTGACAGAAATTTGCTACAAGTGCCACCTGTACTAGCTTTGGAAGAATTAATAATTTTCCCTCACTATTTGTGCTACAGCTGACGCCATATAACCCCCATGTACACATACCACCTCACGCTCTCTGAAATCCAGGGTAAACCCTGAATATAGCATCAACAAAACTTAGGTTTTATCATTATTATGTAAACCATTCCTTCTCATGAATAAACTCTGACAATGGCTTTTTATCCAAAAATTTTATACCTTACAAAAATTACAAATGTTGCTTCATTTGAAAATTTTAAATTTTGTGCAAACAAATCCTTAATAAACTTCAAAGCTATGTTTTTACTTTCCCCGTGAGAATTGCTGTGCTTATTTTTTTTACGTGAGCACTTTCTTGAACATCCTGTTAAGTTACCCAACATTTTGAATTGCCTATCTTTCTTTTCTATAAATTATAGTTTTAAAGGTACAAAAGTTCTCAGTACTACAAATAAAAAATCTCTCTCTCAAAGTACTAACAATATTAGATATTTGTTATCACGAATGTTGAAATAGATCTACATTACAGTGCAGTGCTTAAGGCTAGTTTTTCAGGAAAAGGCCCACATGATATCCTGTGTATGCCATCCAGGCATATTATGGGCAGTATAAATTTACTCTTGCAAGAATAATGATCATAAATATTTGGGTAAATTTTTGGTAACAGCATATTTCCTTGCAAAGGAATAAGTCACTCTAACCTTAATTCAAAAATATCCACTCCTGCGGCCTCATGCAATCCAGTATAGTATACAGTGTTTTAGAAAATAAATGTGGCATGGCTTGCTGAAGGTTCTAAACTGAAGAGTTCCCTTGCCTAAATTTAACATTCAGTACTATCAATAATACTGATAAAATTCTATATGAACTGATACAGAGGAATTTGCATAATCCAGCTGGGGTGATTGCATCTACCCAATGGCAGTGATGTTGTACCCCCAATATTTGAGAAACTGCCCACTGGCTTTGATTTTTCACACAGTAAATTATTTGAAAATCAGGGGGACAGGGGGGACATATCCCCTCCCTCAATATTTGAGAAATCGCCAACTGACTTTGATTTTTCACACAGCCTTGAAAATGGGTTCATGTCCTCTCCAATATTGAGAACAAATTGCTCCCAATGATTTGCCCACTTAAGCCGCAAAGAAGGAAATAGATTTGGTAACCGTGTTACGTTCTACTGTGATACAATATCCATTGTGGGTTTAAGTGCTATTGAGTGCAGTAATGTACACATTCCTATCTATCCCATCTATCTGTATAAGGACTGGTTCTGTATTCATGTGCTACAATAGTGAAGTATTTTGACATACCTGTACAATGACAGTACATTGACACCTGTAACCTGCATTTTACAACTACAGTCTGCATTTATTACATACACAATGAGTTTTATGACCACACAGTTCAGCACTTTAAACGTTTTCCACTGATAGTGCAATAACTGGATATAGTACCTACTGTACGATCATAATACATCAATAAAGACTGCTGTGCAGAAGAAATGTTTCATCTGAGATAACAATTATGCACTTTTTTACTGTTTCTTATAGTCAACAGCATCTCATCTTATCCAGTATGGATTCCTAAACTACTTCTTTATTATCATTCTTCTACTATTAAAATCACAATCCTTATTGCTATATGAGACTTAGAACTACCGCTTGAGGTATTCATGGAGCCTTTTGCTACTTCCCTTTCCGTTTCTTTTACAATCACTACATTACTTTAGTTCTAGACTATCATATACTATAAGTATACTTTTAATTTGTGAAAACAGTTGAAGAAAATAGCACACATTGTTAACAGTATCTAAATCAACACAACCAGGACAAAGAATTCCAAAACATGCCTCCCAGACTACAGGAAATAGCACCTCCTACTGTAGGCTTTCATACTTAATTCCTTTTGTCTAATTTCCTCTAGTTCTTACTATCTTTTTTATTGTTTTTTTCCCGTCAAGAGAGGGGTTTGAACCCTGTGGACACATCCTTCTTCTAAATCTACACTGCAGGAAGCAAGCAAGTTTAAAACCGGTATACAATATTTTCACTTTGTGTTTGAATTATGTAAAATAAAATCAAAAAGAAAATTGAATATGCAATTCATAATTATCACCCACTTCTAAGCAAAATATTGCATTCATGTATCATCAATATGACAGGGTCTCCCCTGGAATTCTTTTCATTTAGGCAGCCACCTGACAGTTTTTTGGCCACCACCTGACAGAAATTTGCTACAAGTGCCACCTGTACTAGCTTTGGAAGAATTAATAATTTTCCCTCACTATTTGTGCTACAGCTGACGCCATATAACCCCCATGTACACATACCACCTCACGCTCTCTGAAATCCAGGGTAAACCCTGAATATAGCATCAACAAAACTTAGGTTTTATCATTATTATGTAAACCATTCCTTCTCATGAATAAACTCTGACAATGGCTTTTTATCCAAAAATTTTATACCTTACAAAAATTACAAATGTTGCTTCATTTGAAAATTTTAAATTTTGTGCAAACAAATCCTTAATAAACTTCAAAGCTATGTTTTTACTTTCCCCGTGAGAATTGCTGTGCTTATTTTTTTTACGTGAGCACTTTCTTGAACATCCTGTTAAGTTACCCAACATTTTGAATTGCCTATCTTTCTTTTCTATAAATTATAGTTTTAAAGGTACAAAAGTTCTCAGTACTACAAATAAAAAATCTCTCTCTCAAAGTACTAACAATATTAGTTAACCTTACTGCAACTTCACTTTTCAAATCAGTCGACTATAAGATATATCATGATAATACGTAAACAGATTTATAATTAATTTACTGCACCTCTTAAAGGGGCTCACTGAGTTGACATTGATTATGATGACTGTGGAGGAAATCATTGCAGGACAATGCTTCTAATTAGCCTCATTACTCATGGTATCATTTCCCATAGTTACCACAAAAAAAGGGAGAAATTCTGGTTTTTATAGGCTTAAGAGCTTGTACAGTAGTTCACAATGTTTGGCAAAGTCCTTACTAGACCAGCCTCTTTTGAATATACAATGTGAATACAACTGAAGCCTTGATCACAACAGCTGTTTTAAAGAGGAGTTGCCAGCCTGTCAATCAAGTCAATACAAACCTCACTAATTTGCTGTCTTTGAACAGGGGTTGCATATGGTTAACACCTAATGGTGAAAAGTGTCTGGTCACAAATTTGTAATAAATGATTTTAATCATTAATTACTCTATCACTGCCACTTCAGATGCACAGAATCTCTTTAATAGTTTGACCGTTTGTCATCAAGATGAGAGAAGAGTGTCTTAAAATCATGAGTTTTGTGAACCAACTCAATAAGCCCCTTTTTAAACCAGTGGTTTTAATGGAAGCCTGGTTAATGAGTCATTTATTAATTGTAGTTAACACTGGGAGTGATTTTGCAATAATGTATATTGTATGATTTTTACATTCTTTGTAACACAGAAATTTTGGTACCTATAATCTAAGTCTATTGTTAGATTAACAGGGTCTTTCACAAATATCCCGGTAGTAACATATGAGTCATCATCATGTGTAGCAAAATAATAAACTTTGCATATACATGTGTATCTGAGGGCATTTTTTTGGAGTGGAACATAATGATGTATGGGAGGCAAGGGAGGGGAGAGAATGGGGGGGGGGGAGGGAAGCTCTTGTACTAGCACCACTTAACATCACTCTCTTTGAGGTTTCTCTGATTCACAGCTATCCCTTTACCAACACTTTTCCATGAGCTTGTTACTTGCACAGAACACACATACAACAAGTAGTTGAAGCATTCTCAGTATTTGAAGCCATCTTTGCTGGCCACTTGCACCAAGGGACATCTTACTTCTGTAAATAGCACACACAGATTTACTACAATGTAAAAGTATCACTTAAATCCAATACAGTGTACCTTTCCTACTGATCATAAAATGTACGTTTTCATGCTCTAAAGAACACAGCAGTATTCAGCAAAAGACACTTTTGATATCACATTTCCTGCATAACTTTTACTTTCAATTAAGCTAAGAATAGTTGCAAAGAAAAACCTGTGCTTGTTTCTTTTGTTTTTATGTCATCTTATGAATCTACCCTGATATCTTCAATTTTGTGTAATTACAAGATCCCTAAATGACGATGAAATATAAGCACTTTTCTGGAGGTATATTAATAAACAGGGAAACTGCAAAACATTTGTTAGGTAGCAAAATATCATCACAAGGAATTACAAAACAAGTTGCTAAAGCCAGGAGAGGGGTGGGGTGGGTGGGGGTAGTGCAAGGGAGGGGGAGGAATTATGCCAAGGGAAAATTAAAAACAGCCAAGAAAAAGCAAACAAGGGTACAGCAAATCTTTTCAAGAACAAAAGCATTATAGTAAATCTGAACAAAGGAGCTAATTGCATTTTTTTTCAGCATAAAATTTGAGAGTGCTTTACCTATAGTTTCATTTCAGAAAATTTCTTAATTTTTTCTGCTATTCATGCTTTTGATGGGTTAGCTTTTGTCCCCTAAAATAGTCCACTACCTTTCCAAGTTTTAATGCACTGAGGTAATGAGTCAGACCAGCCCTCTGCAGTGCATTGAATATGATTAGGGCCTTCAAGTCTGTAGGCATGGTTGCAAGCAAACGTCACTATTCCGTGGAGATCGTAAACTTTTAGTATTTGGAAGCCATTGGTGGGACTTCCTGGGTCCTTACAGCTGACTGGTTCTTTCACTGCAGAGTTGAAATAAATTGAAGATGCACTTCTGTCAGAACTGAAATATTGTTATAAGGCTATCAATCCTTTTTTCTACAAATACCTGGAAAATGTAATACAAAGTACAGAAAGAAACAACTAAACCACATTTTGGCACTTAATTAATACCTGACTTAGTTTCAGCTCTTTTTGCCTTTTATGATGCACTCATAACTAGCTTTGTTTAGACCTCTCCACAGTATACTTTGAAGGAATGCCAAAAAATAACAAACAAATAATCTGCAAAAAGATAAAAACAAACTCAATTTTTTATACTTTGAAATGTTCAGGTTTTTACATCCCTCTCCCCTCATTGCCATAAATGTAAGTCACAAACACCAATGTTTCACTCGTCCTGGAAATCAAAAGAGGTTAATTCTAGCAACAAAACTCAATGAAGCCTATTGTGACACATACATTCAGGTCAATGCAGCCTATTTATTTCCCTCTGGGTTCCTATTATCCTTAGAAGTGGCAAACTTAAATGAAGTATCTACCACTCCTGAAGGGAGTCAATACAATATATACTTTGCTCAGAAACTTATTTTACACTCCTCAAACACTTTTTGGGGGGAGTGGAGACTGGAGAGGTGGACACTGTTCTACTAGAACAGTCCTTGGAACACCTGCTGTATATTTCAAAATCATTTTCAAGAGCTATATGTATAAATAATACTGCTCTAAATACTGTGACTATCTTACAAACATCTACACACTACTGTGTGTGTGAACTTTAATTGAGAACACCATTGACTGCACAGTCATTATTGACCAACTAGTGGTAAGTTGTTGTTTGATTGTCTATCAAAGTGCAGTCACCAATTGAACTCAACGATTTCAATACTCTGTAATAAGATTGGGGTTATGAAACAACTTATATTAAATTTATTACAACAGTCTACCGAAAGACAGAAGCAGTGAACTGACAGCAACAAAAATCTCTGTGTTTGCAGGGTCTAACTATTTAAACATTTCAGAAACAAGCTTTGAAAGAAATGTCTTCATGAAAAATTTATCAAATCTTCTAAAACAATCAGAGAATGTTAGCACACACTTACAGAAGCAAACAAACATGCAGTATATATGTATGCACACATTTCAATGGGTTTGACTTCAAACATTGTGTAATTATACCAAAGTGAGAAAATGACATGACAAATACGTATATGACAAACATGTATATCACTAACTGCACATCAGTTGGTTACCTCAACATGAGTGTGTAACTTGACAAGGAAAGTTTTTTTGGGAAAAAGACCAGGGCAGTAAGACAAAGTTTAAGATCACAGGAGGGCACTAAAGGCAACTCCAAAAGGCACAAAGGCACTTCCCTAAATGGTCAGCATAACTGTATAAGGCACTGTGAAGAAAGAATCTTTCCTTCCATGAAGGGCACCAATGTTGACCTGAAAAAAGGGGTATGGCAATTAATATTCGGCAAAACAACAGAGAACAGATCTAATTCACAGGTACAAAAGAAACTATGCAAGAAAATTATCTGCCGACCAAACAAAACTCTTCACCTAAGTCTTCCCTATGATAGAAATGACAGCAGCAGACCTGAATGGCAGAAGCAACAGAGGGTTGCTACAAAGGATTCTAGAAAACTGTGTCATCAGTTCTGAGTACTAACTGTTCAGGGTGCAGAAGGTGTGCTGATCAAAATCACAGTGAACGCTATAAATATCTACGTTCACTTTGCAACATCAACAGTAAGTGACTACATAGGTATTTCCTCTCAGGAAACAAAAAAAAAAAAAAAAAAAAAAAAAAAAATTTTCCTCAGGACATACCTTTCTCACAAGTTGGTAACTCATCAGACCAGTTACCATCTTCCATGCAATAGATGGATTTCTTCCCCTGGAGAGAGTGACTCTTATTGCAAGCAAACTCAATCATTCCGCCCTTGGTATAATTAGCATGTTTCTTGTACCCATTTACGGGATGTCCAGGATCAATGCATCGTTCTGTTAGATGATTCAGTGAAAGGTTTAGAAGGAAAAAGGGAGAATTTTAACATTTATAAAGAGAACATGCTTCATTCACCATTCAGGCGGAACCAAGAATTGAATTACTATTAAAATTTACATTAGATTACATAAGGTACATCTTGAGAAATTGAAGTTTTTAACAAGGTCTTTACAATTGACCTCTGTTGACCTCTGATAAGATTTACACAAATTATAACAGAAATAATCTTGCAGGAGCATGCACAGTGTCACTTTATTATACAAGACCTTCATTGATGTTACTCATTGTTATGCATTGTTAATAACTTTTCCTGATATATGTTGCATTTTCGGGAAATGTGCATATTCAAACGCACACACCATAATGATGGAATAGGTTTTCCCATTTTATAACATCTCAATTACATACTAATGAAGAGAGCATTAACATTCTGAGGCATTTTGATGAATCACACACCTGGATAATGAGCTTCAGTACTGCTACCATCATCAGAAATATCGTGCACCTGAGGAGTTGGTAAGTTTGGAGTTAGCAGACCATAGGTAGTTAGTTCTGATGAAGACGTAGTCACTTCTGGACACAATAG
>WURT03003477.1:1783-16884 GCA_009936505.3 Holothuria glaberrima
ATCTTCATTGTGATGAAGGGGTGGCTCAACTTACTTGCCGGCTCACTAGACCAACCCCCCCCCCCCCCCCCCCCCCCCAAATGGAACATTTGGCGCTAGGTTCACTTTTCGTGAACTTCCAATCGTTACGGAGAAGAAGAAAACTCCACAAACAAAAAGAGAATAGTGAAATTCAAAATAAATTCTTAAACCACGGTCTTTTCGTCCAAATAGATGCTAGCAAAATATATGTTTCCCACCGAGTTGTATTGTGAACCGTTAACGGTTCTGTGAATAACTGTTCTTGGACTTGCGGATCAATGTTACGAAAACTTTCGGAGGCTGACAACAAAATATTTTCAGTTTCACTTGTGATCACACATATCACATAATTACTGTCATGTCTCTATAGGCGACGTGCCCCATTTAATTTTCCCCTCTCCAAGAAACTGCCTGAATCTAGACCTAAATAAACAATAAAAAAAATATTTTGAGACAGACTATATTCAAATGTTGTGAGAATAATCGCACAAAAGTTATTTGTGGTTCACACGGCTGATTTTTATTATTCTCATTGGCAATTGTACATGTGGAAGGAAGAGCGATTTTCCAAATATTTGACATTTCGCCCTCCTCAAAGTGTCTTTTGGGGTATCTTGGTTAATGCGAGGGTAACTGCGCATCACCAATGTAATTTGTACTCTCCTTTCATGTATATGGTAGCTTGGGTAAAGTTTCAGTCATGCACAGAAGAGAGTGTGTTCAGTGACGTTAGACTGTACTTGAATGAACGTTTTCTTGTTTAATTTTATAAAATGTAACGCTTTGGATGCCGCTGTATGCGATAGGCATTTAGTGTCTTGAAATTTTATTAAAATTCCTTTTGAGGGAAGTAATGGAAGTAACATAATCAGCTGGAGTCTCGAATTTTTAAGTCTTATTAGATTACTGTTTACAAGAGGTTAGTACTGCTACCGTGACTGGGCCATAAAGGTGTTTTTCTATACCGGCCACCATTCATCTAAGCAGGGTGTATTTTGTTACCACACCAACGACTAAGGCCGTTGCATATGCAAAAAGATGTGAAATGTATTTCTGTACAATATGTGTGTGTGTGTCAATCAGTGGTGTCTATGGGCTTACTGCTTCACCTCAACTGTGCACTCATGGGCAAAACTATATAGAAAAGTAGCCAGGCGCGGATCCAGGTGGGGGCGTACCCGGAGCACGCACCCCTTTTTCTATGATCAACGATTTTTTGACCAACGATTTTTTTTTGCCGGAGCATATGAGCAAATAGATATGGAAAATATGCTTCCCAGACGCTGGGAAATCTCATCTAAGAGCATCTAGAATTCAAATTCTCTTTACGGAGGACCCCCAACCCCCCCCGCCGTGGCTTCGCGCCTTCGGCGTTCGCTCGTCGGCCTTCGGCCGACGGTGTGTGCGCCCCCTTTCTCAAAATCCTGGATCCGCGCCTGGCAGCAGTCATTTTTAGGGAGGTTTATTCGTCATGTATGCCTTGCTTTCTTTAGTAGGCCCTGTTCTCGAATAAAATACTCGTCCATGTTTATGCTCAAAAGAAGCAAACTGTTCATTTATATTACATAATTGTGTTGAAAGTACATAAATATTTCGAAACGATTGATTTGCAAAATATCGGTTTGGTTTATTGTATTTTTTTTTAAAGTGGATCTGATCGGTGCTGTGAAATGCCAATACTCTGATAGAACGGGACAATTTTACCTTTACGCCATATCAAGTTTCTCATCACCGAGCATTCGCACAGTTGATAAAAAAGGTAAAGAAGAGAACATCATAAGAAGAAAGGGTTTCACATTAACACTGTCAAACACTTTTTCCACCGCATACCGCTTTGTGCCAGCAAGTTTTAGCAGAGGAAACCAGTACGGGACGTACTGTGTCCAGACATCTTTTTCAGTGAACGGGTTAGGAAGTGAAAGCGTGAATTCGTTCCCGCTGGTTGTCCAAGAACGAAACAAAGGTGAGTCGGAACCTAGCAGCTGGGACACATTTACCGGAGAGGTACTGTTAAGAGTGGTTGCAAATCTTGTAAAAATTGTTTGAATAAGGCGATGATGGGAACTGAAGGGAATGGTATTCTAACAATTTGATTGGGGACGTAACTCTTTTCGACCCCCAAAGTGTGAGAAAAAAACGTAATATTATACTAAAAAGTTTATAAGTAGGAGAAGACATTACCACTTGAACTTCTTTTAAATGGTTGAATAAAGGCCCTTTCAGTTGTATGGGAAGCCGTTTTACTTTTTATTCTTTATTTAATGATATCTGTAAATAATCGCAGATATCATTAAGTCATTTCATGATATCAAAAAAGCGAATCCAAGATATCGGTGAATCATTTAACGATACCAACAAATGGCATGAATTTGTGTTATCAAAAATTGAAATCTTGATCATCATTTCATTATATCAGTGAATCATCCACATAAATCTCAAAATAAATTCAAGATATCTGCTAATATGGCGAACATATCAAATATTTTAACACATTTAATGATATTGAGAATTCGACTTCACGATATGTACATATCAATAATTCGGATTTTAGGATATCAAGGACTGGACGAATTACTGATAAGAATATACATATCATTAATTCGAATTCTCGACATCATTAAATACGGCTGAATTTGTGATAGTGTCGGCTATATTTAATGATATCAAGAATACGAATAAGTGATATGGTAATGTCGTTAATTCGAATTCGTGATGATTTCAGTAAATAGGAATTACTGATATGCATACATATCGTTAATTGGATTTTTTTATATCATTTAAATTAAAACGAATTGGCGAGATATGTCCGCCATATTAAATGATATTAAGAATTCAAATTGATATGTATATATCGTTAATTCAAATTCGTGATATCAGTAATAGGAATTATTATGTACATATCGTTAATTGGAATTTTTGATATCATTAAATCAGGCTGAATTCGTAACATGTCCGCCATATTTAGGCCAGTGTTAGGGCCTAAACTAAAAAAAATTCCCCCAAAACACACTAAAACTTTTATTTATATTAGGGAGTTCACGGTTATGTCACTGGTTGGCATTGGTTGGCATAGAACATGCACAAAAACAAATGCGTGTATGTTCGGTGTTGCGCGTGTAAACGCTTGTGCGATTGCACGCAGAAAGTAGACGAATTGGAATTTACTTTGCATTGTGACGTCAGTGTAAGTGCGCCTTACAAACTCTTTTACCGACACGCAGTGACGTCTTTGTTTGTAAACAGTGAATGAGTCTATTGATAAAAGACGTGTCCCTCCCATGCTGTGTTTGAAAGACGCCCAGCAACTACAAAAAGATGAATTTACAAGGAAGAATATTGCATAATTGAAAATGTATGCTTTTTTACATGTAAAAGGTTTTTAGCTGGTTATAATCTTAACACATATGCATAGTAATAAGCTTTATAAAGTTCTGATAAATTTGATATTGAACGTTGTTCAAATTTTCATTTGGTCCGAAATGTTAACAAAAAATGTGCAAAGTTATTTTTTGAAAGCAAAAACCTCAATTAAAAAATATATTGATATTAGAAAGATTGATCTTATTCACCGTTTGTTTGTTTCTACAGCAATTATTTCAAAGTCTGTTACACAGTCGGCAGATATTGGCAGCAGTGTATGTCTCCGGGTACTCGTTACTCGTCAGTGTGATGTACGACGATTGCGATGGATGATTAATGGAAACTTGATTCCTAAGTCAAAGGGCCAAACGAAAATGATCTTGAATCCCGTGACCGAGCAGCATTTTGGAATATACGAAGTTTATTTCGCTGGGAGACTAAAGAGCAATAGGCGTGCAATGTTGCGTTTGATTCAATCAATGGGTAAGCAGTTTTGCTCTGGTTGAAAGGTAATATTTAAAAGTTGGATTTGTATATGACACTTTGTCACTAAAGGACCAAAGCGTTTAACCCAAATATTACCCATGGTCGGCGATAAAATATCCAAGAGACCGTAGTTGAGACGGACGGAGCTACAAATAGTGCATCGCAGTTACCTAGTAGCTCCCGGGTGGAGTAGTGTTGTGTTAAGACGATGGTAGTTTTCTCCTTCCAGTAACTTATTGTATCCTGTAGTTCCAAAAACTCATACATGCGGCGCCCCCTCATTCCGATATCCGATTATCGTTGTTTACCAGTGGACGAAAGCAATTAGAGGATATACAGTTCAGAGCAGAGCCGTGCATTAAGATGGCCCTGGTTCACAGAGCGCAGAACCGTATATTAGGAATAGCGCCACCAGCAAGCATATACTTGTGCTGTGGGAGTGTGGTAAGGAAGGGTAATGATTCACATAGTCTTGACCAAGACTAAGTGGAGGGAGGCAATTGGGATAAAAAAATGCACAACTACCGAAGGACACAACGTTATGAACCAAACAGGGCTTGAAGGAGCACACCTTGGATAACAAGTTCGACACCATGTAATCACGATATGTAGCCCCTAAACATCCCTGGTCGTTACAAAGAAGAATGTGGTTAACAACTTTTATCATTCACTAATGTGGCATCGCTTTGAGGCTTACTTAAGAACTAATTTGCAAGAACCCAACTCTTTATCAGAATTTTTCAATCGATCAACTGACTTGAATTTCAGTCTATAGGAGCAATCATGCTCTTTCCCTATTTGGTAAAACTTCTAATCCATGTAGACTCAAGCATCCTGCTCCAACCCTAGTGGGGTTTTTGTACACTTACGAAGGAAATCGTCACATCAGTTTCTTTTACCCATCCAGTGAGGAAATTTCTTTGTCCTGAGTCCTGTTAATCCATGTTTCAAAGGCACACTCTAAAATCAAAAGAGTGAAATTCACTCCAAAAAGAGTGTCTAGAATGATCGCTCCTAAGTACGAGGGAAATTCACCCGGAGTGGAGCGAAAATTCACTCCAAATAGAGCTATATTTCATTCCATGTGTGTGAAATGTCGCTTCATTTGAAATTCACTCGGTCTTAGGAGTGATCATTCTGGACACTCTTTTTGGAGTGAATTTCACTCTTTTGATTTTAGAGTGCAGGACTGAGTTGTGCGGTTATTCAAGCTGCAACGTGCCTAGTAATGTAGGTTCTGCTCTATGGCACGTAGACCGGTACGTTATAGGCTTCGTACAAAGGCCGTTGCTAATTTCAAGTTAATGTTTAAAGACAGCGGTACCTCCATGATACAGGCCTGACTTACTAAATGGATGATCTGCGAAGAGACGGGCCTTTAAAAAGATAAAACATTTCACTATTTCGATTATTTTTCACATTGGATAACTAGAAAGTTGCCAATAACAGCGTCTTGAGTTAATAACACTACATTTTGCCCTTCATCGACTGTTTTGTAGCTTTTTACAAAGAGGCAACCTTTGTTTTTCAGCAACCGATGCTATTACGTGCGTCGCAGGAGTTCCGAGCTATACCGAGGGGTACTGCATATGTCCACCTGGTAAAACCGGTATACTTTGTGAAAATAGTAAGTGCAAACACAAACATGTTTTGATTATTTCATATTCAGCCGAAGGTTAGGTTTAAAAATGGTATTCACTTACTGCACGTGCTTTAAATCTGGATGATGAAGTCTTTAGTGTTGAGAACCAAAACTGACTCAAATCGTAAGTATAACTTCTGAAAAGTTTTATATATTAGTTACAAAGAAATATATCTGTGAAATTCTCGAATTAAAGACAAATTTTACATGAAATATTTAATTGGTATAGACGTCACAGAGACTCTTTATAGATTTTTTAGACATTTTTTAGAGAATCTAAAAATTTTGTAAATTAATGTAAACAGAAATTTATCAGAATTTGCTACAGAATTTCTTGAGAAAGTTATAGGTTACTTCAAAATTCTACAGAACCTCTGAATAAATTTCTAGAAATTCTGAAATCGGATCTTTCTTATAGAATTCTATAGCCTTTTACATGTAATCACAAATACGAGTATACATGATGCATTTTATGTGCGAGCACTGCATGTAATCACGGATGTGAGCACAAACAAATTTTTTTTGCGAGTATAGGCAAATGTGGTACTACGTACACTGTAAAAAAATTCTGTAGATTTACAGAACAAAAAATAAAGAAATACATAAAGAAAACGGAAAAAGTGCTGTCAATTTGTTGCAACAAATTGACAGCACTTTCACGGTTAGTTCTTTGTCTTTCTTTATTTTTTGTCATATAATTCTACAAAAGTCTGTAGACATTTTCTACGGTGTACTCTCTATAAGTTTTTATTGTTACTGCTTCTTTCAAGATATTACATTAAACATTCATTAGCAGGGATTTAGCTTTTCTGAAGGCTGAAACTTGACTTAATTAAAAGTTCGCGTGTAACAATCAAAACGACAGAGGTTCCCCCAAGATTTAGCCTGCTTCGACGTTTTACCACATGTAGCTCAGATATATTTAACCATAATGTAATATTTCAAATAGTGTTGGAACTGTCAACGGTATTCACAATCGATATAGGTCGATATTCCTCATTTTCGTCCAGTATCGGTATTGGTAAAATTTACCTTAACTGCCAATATAACCTAGCCGATATTTATCGTCCTACATGTGAGGAAAAGTGGTATTTTTGAATGCAAGTTCCAATATTTTACCTCATCAAGATGAAACGATAGCTGTGGTCCCTTGGCCTATGATTAGTATGTAGAATGCATATTTGCCAAACATCGGTATCGGTCGATATCGAGGACTAAAATATCGGTATCGGTAATATTGGCTTCTTGCTATATCGGTACAACACTAATGTCTAAAACATGCTTCTTGTAGTGAAGAAGGTTGAGGAAACTAACATCTTATCAGCAGTGTGTGATAAATGACTGGTGAAAATGGAAAGGGAAACTGTTTTCGCCCTTAGAAAGTGACATTGTTGGTTTATGTACATGACGTCACAGGCAATAGAAAGCAAAGTGCGCCACCGCTTAGAGGACAAGCTTTTGTAGAATCTTGACGGCACGAAGAACTGTAGAATGCCCTCTAAGATGGCGGTTATCAAGAGGTAATGTCATGAATGCGTAAGGTCTGTTGTAATTATTGTCTATGGTCGCTGACCTGTGAATAATCATGTCAGCGAGGGGGAAACACTTTTGAAGTAAAGGTGATCTGGGTCTTGGGGATGGGGTGAAATGTAGGGTGTTCGTTCCTGTCCTTTGTGAAACATTCTTCTTACGAAGGTTTCGGATGCAGAATGTTTTTATTATTGGTCAATTTGTTCATTTGTTGTCACACGATGACCTAGAACAGCAAATCAGGGGCATATCCAGGAAATTTCAATAGAAGGGGCACAAGGTTTGATTGATCGCTGTCCTGGGGAGGGGTCTAAGGGAAGGGAGCTTTTGGAAGAGGACTGAGATGCTAAATGGTGCTATATTTGACACATTTTGAAGCATTTTCTTTTCTTTTTTTTGCCTCAACTTGTTTTTCACGCATGAAGGCCAATGGGGGGCGTCTATGTTGCGCCCCCTTAGATCCACCACTGCAAATAATGTCATAAAGACTGATCGAACTGAGCTGAGGAGACCTACAGCCTACGATCGATACTGTAAGATTGTGGAAGCCAAAGCATTGACGAGCAAGAGGAGTCATTGTGTTGTCCGGATATGACGATATTTGAAGGTTCAAGAACATATTATTACTGTGTCTTGTACGTCTTTTTCAGCTTGCCCTAAAGGGTCATTTGGTTCGTTTGGACGTTGTGAAAACACCTGTTCTGGTGTCTTTGGCGAGGACTGTGAGGACTGCAGGGGTATCCTGTTCTGTCTGCAAGACCCATTCGGATGTCAGTGCTATCCCGGATTTCAGTTACCCTCTTGCTCACGTAAGAAATCCAAACTTACAATGTACCTGTGTGTAGAAATTTTATCACTGTTCGGCCGGCTGTGAGGCCCCTGCAGTGCATTGAAGTTTTTTTGTAGAGTATAACAAAGGAGAGGAAGATGTGTGAATAGCTGAGCGCATTAGGGCGGAGAGAGCAGGTGGGTAGACAGTAGCTAAAAGAAGAAACTTCTCAGTTGGAGACGAATCAATGGAGCTAGGAGTTTGTTTTGACAACCAGGGTGGATAGTTTATGTAGGTGAGAGAATCCTGAGTTAAAGAAAATTAGAGGGTGGGACCAACTTTCGAGGATAAAAAAAAAAAAAAGAAAAACAACGAAGGAAAAAGCAATACTATAGGGGCCTAATAGAATTAAATAAACCCTCCCCCCTCTGTCTGTAGGTTCTTTTCCATTGTGTTTATTCATTTATGTAAATGAAAGCACCAATGAAAGAGACGGCCGTTTACAAATTTCTTCTCATATGTTCCTAGATATCTTCCATGATGTGTCCAAACAAAAGTGTCTCATATTATTAAAGGTAGACTAAGTCATTCTGCATCATAATTAAACAGAGCCATTCATGAATAATTAAGGACACTGGGGTACTAAAATTCAAAGTGGGTGACTACATTTTCCCCTTTAAAGACAGATTTGCATCACTCAAGTATGACTTTTACTTGGGGGTAAGCAAAAGTCTCAGTTGTGAATGTTATTACGGTCACGTCGGATTGTCGTCCTCAGTTACAGACTTTTCCTTTAGTACAGTATCTATAACACATGGGGTTTTGAAAATAAGAAATAGATGGCGAGATAGATAATTGTGACAATGAGGGACAACATAGGCATGTTGACTAGAGCATGTTTAATTTCTATCATGAACTGATTTATCTAAACATTTATATATTAATCTTTTGGAGGTAAGGCAGTTGACTGCGAGTTAACCTTCTCTGAGTGGGATTCAAACACTGAGTCAAGTTAAAGCAACATTATAGACTGAAAAAGAACTGAAGAATACAAAAAAAAAAAATAACAAAAAAAAAAAAAAAAAGAATTGCATAAAAATGTCCAGAACAGATCAAAATAATCTGCCGTAGACCGGCGTTTTTCTAATTGGACGTTGAGTCAATGTGAGTGACTTTAGCCAACCTGTAGTTCTGTAAACAATTTGCACCATTAGACCTAGAATGTACAAAATACACAAAGATTACAACTAAAATTGCATTTTGCACTAGTAAGCAAATGGTGATAACTGGTGGTGAGTAGTGCACTCTGATCCAGCAATTATTACCCTACACTTTGCATCATGTTGGAAATAATATTCAATTTAAGTGTTTTACATATCCTTAATGACATTTTGGTTTAATAAATCTGTTAAGAGTAATCTAAAAATTGGGAGAAGTTTTATATTTTACAGGATTGTAAATCTATTTAAGATGTGTTATAGCTAAGTTGTGTTATAGATTAACAGTTGCAGTAGGGAGATTCCCCTTTTTGGTCATCAGCGCTACCATTTTGTCTATTTTCCTTACAGTTCCACGCCTCTCTTTTGTGTACATTGTCAGTGGCGAATGGGGTTTAGATCCCTTGCAAAATTTGTCAGTCTAATGTAATGTAATTACATGTATATTCGGTAGGTGTATAATCATGGCTACCGAAAAGCCACGTTCTTATCGGTGATTCCCGACGCCGATTTTGAGAAAAATGCAAGTTTTTTAGTGGTTTTCGTTATTCTTAAACCTTGTCTTTGTAATGCTAGCAAGCCTACGCAACCTGCCTAAGTTTTCCCCGTTCTCACTGATGATGAAGGTAGGACACAAACAGTCGCCTTCAATTAACTTTACTACATACCCGGGTATACTGAAACATGAATGATTTAATTATGTGAAATGTGGTGTTCCCCAAGGGTCTATTTTGGGACCACCGTTCTTTTTATAATCTATGTTAATATTTTACACAGAGCCAGCGGTAATCTACATGTTATTAGTTACGTTGATGATACAAATATTTTTTATTCTAATCCTGATATCAATCATCTTCTTGATATTGTTCAGACAGAATTCGTAAAGGTTTACAGGTGGTTTTGTGTTATAAACTTTCATTAAATTGTTAGGAAGACTACTTCAGTCTTGTTCAGTTCGGTCAATAAACCAGTTGATACTTTAATTCAATCAATTAATCTTTGTAATAATAAAGTTCCACTTTCTAATGTTGCCAAATTCTTGGGGGTTTTACTTAACAAGTATGTATCCTGGAAAGACCACATTTTTTTAGTTGCTAAAAAATATCCAAAAATATTGGAATTATCGGCAGTCTACGCTCTAATTTGCCTAGGAAAATCCTCATTACCCTCTACAATACTCTTATCCTTCCTTTTCTATCTTATTGTAATATTGTATGGAGTTCTTCTTATCTGTCTAAGTTACAGACATTGTTTATCCTTCAAAAAGAGTTATCCGGTATATTTTTAATACACATTATCTTCATCCCACGCCCCTACTCTTTAAAAAGTTAAACCTTTTGTCAATTTATGACATAAATCGTTATCAATGTGGAATTCTTGTTTACAACTTTTTTGATAGAAAGTTACCAGATATTTTTCGCGATTATTTTAAGATGAGGTAATGAGGTTATGAGGTAAATTCTCATCATACTAGCTCGTTGGCAGCTAACCGCTTGACAACACCTCTTTTCAGACTTCCGTCTTCCCTTCATTGTGTTCGTTATGTTGCTCCCAGTGTTTAGAATTCCCTTCCCTCTTTAGTTATTCAAAGCTCTTCTCTACACATGTTTAAAAGAAATTTAAAACGCTATTTTACAAACAATAGCCTATGAAACTCTCTATCATTATAAGGTATCACGTGCTTCCTGTATTGCAGTGTTTTTTTTGATATTTGTTTGATTTTTCCGTCATGCCGCTAATTTCCCTATTACTGTTAAGTTGCACCTTCTGAGAACTCAAACACCCGCCGTGTGGCTGTCTGGGCGCCGGGCTTTTTGACTTGGCTTATTAGAGCATGAGTCATCCTCTCACACCTAGCTCTCTCCACTGAAAAGGTTGTGCAGTGGTGCATGTTTAATGTCAAACAATAGTCTCTGCAGTGCACCTTGCAAGCCAAGTAGTTTTATACTGGTTGATAATAGAGTTGTGGTCAATAGTGCCTTGGATGTTTGTTTTCTCAAGAGATTAAAGCACAGTTAATAACTCTGGGGATATGTGAAGAGAGCTACAGAGGTGCAACATATGGCCAATGGGTCCTCTAGCAACATGGTAATCTATTAAGTTGCACCCTTTTTCCTGTTATAGGGGTATCCACGTTTGTTAGCTTTGCCAAGCTACCTGTGGGTACTCCCCGGTCTGTCACTTGTAGTTATGTATATACATATTGAACCTATCCTGTATGTAAATGACGGAAATGAAGTTGTTGAAACTGAAACTGTAATGAACCATCAACTGATATGATAGCATTCGTCTAAATTAGTTTGTGATGTCTAGTTTTTGCATCTTGAATAATACTTGCGTGGGAAATTGGGGACAGGGCCGTCGGAACGGGATGGGGGAGTGAGGGGGCTCAAACTCCAATCATTTCCAGTTTAAAGGTTTGTTGGTCTGAAAAGGTCCAAAGTATTACTTTTAAAACTAAATGGTTCGGCCTTCGATCATAGAAACCTTCCGACAGCGCTGTTTGGTACGTTTAGTAATGTATCTTAATATGCCAATGGGACTTTTAATGCCCTTCTTTAAATGACCAAAGAAAGGCAGCTAACATGCATTAGTTTTGAAAGATTTCCCTCGTTAAAATCGATGATGTTGTCCAAACCAAAACGTTCTCCAACACCAAGACTCTTCCATCTTCTTCCGTCTGAATTCTTTGTTTATCTCCTTTCAGTTTGTTGCCTCTTCTGGCTCGAAAATGCACTTTTGTAGTCATTTTTAAATGCTAAGTTGTGCTAATGAAATATACTTAAATAAGTTATTAAGAATAACATGAACCTGGTCAAATAAAAATCAGTCTTAACATAAATATAGACTTGTCACAAGCCTTTAGGATGAAATACCGTCGCGACCTTCTTTTAATAAAGAATGACGATAATGTGGCAACCAAACATGTTACGGAGATTTGGTGCATGGATTTGCAGGTTTACCCTTCTTTCCTATATATAAACGAAATTTGCAAATTTATGTTAACGTTTAGAAACCTTCTACAGTAAATCCATAAGTACGTGCTAACATTAGGGTACCCACCCTAACGTAAGTGAGTTTCACCCATACGCTTGGTAAATGAACATCCTGCTAATCTGTTCGGGCAAGTGTTAATCAGGTAATTCCAAATAACACTTACCTGCTTTAATAAAGCCTATATCAGGATAAGAGAAATTTCCAAACCTTAGTTATTTGTATTCAGAAGGCTTGTAACCGTGTAATCGGACTTCCCCCTCTCCCCTACCCAAAGAAAAATGTCTGTTCTTGAATGAGGCACTACCGTACGGTACGTTATATGTCTAGTCCTTTTGCATCAATGGTTAATTCTGGATTTTGATGTTCCAACATTTGTTGTTCACTGTAAAACCAGTCATGCTTTTTTCTCTTTTACAGCATGCAGCAGAGGCTACTACGGAAATAACTGCATGGAGAAGTGTAATTGCGGTGGCGACCCTTGCGATGCTTACGACGGAACATGTCTGTAAATTTGCAACCCATCTGCTTTGTACAACCTTTTGTTGTTACTGATGTATACCCCCTAGCGGATCCAGGGCCTTTGTTTGAGAGGCGCCAGACTGCTTGTACAGTGACATGGGGTATAGATGAAAGGTGTATCCCCTCCCCTTAGGAAAATTTTACTATTACTGACTGCCCTCAGATTCGATTTGGCGCAATAAAAGTGTACAATTGTGAAGTTAATTTTCTTCTAAAAATTTCGTTTTCCTAATTATAATACTCCAAAACAATTTTTGGCCCACCTTTGGGTGGGGCCATGGCCCCCGTTGGCCCCCTTGGATCCGCCAGTGTGTATACCTTCCTTATTTTTGTTAGAATATTGTAGACTTTTGTATACCCCTAAAATACCTTCAAATGATTTCCCCTCGAGTTGTTGTATTCCCGTAGGGGGAAATCACGAGGGGCAAGAGGACATGTGCCCCCCCCCTTTTGCAAACTGCTCAATATTGTCCTTCCATGTCTTTTCTCGAATTGATTGTATCAAGCAAGTAGGTGGCAGACAATAAATATTGGCAGTATGTCAGTTGGTTTGGTTAGCGCCCTGACTGTCAGATTAGGTTGCGTAGGTACGGGGTTGTTTATTAGATTTACTTTTCATGCAAGCTTTTTTTTTTCTGAATGTATTTCTGTTATTTGAAGTTCATAATGGTTTCTAAATGTGTTTTATTTTCTGAGAAATGATACATCTTTTAATATGCAAGTTAAGAATAATTGTACGTGGTTTAACTTTGAATGTTCGAGCACTCACTTCGGTGTATAAGCGTTCAGAAGATTTTTGAGATAGACCCTGGTTTGACCTACTGAATTTTCGCAGAATTGAAGACCGCAAATAATCCGTTCTGATTGAACTGGTTTATGCTACACACCGGACAATTATTTTTGGAAGGCAGTTTGTATTATGCAAGAAAATTTTTAATTTTCTTTTCGGTTATAACTTGAAGCTCATTAACGCTAACAGCTCTTTATTTTGCACTGCAAATATCACACTCTAAAAACGAAAGAGCAAAATTAACTCTAAAAAGAGCGTGCTAAAGGACCACTCCTGGAAAGAGTGAATTTCACAAGGAGTAGAGTGAAAATTCACTCCAAACAGGGTGATATTTCATTCCATGTGTGGGAAGTATCACTCTCTTTGAGTGAATTGTCATTCTACTGGGCACATTCTTTTTTGGAGTGAATGTCGCTCTTTTGTTTTTAGAGAGTATATGCTTAAAGCTGCAAGACAAACAAGAGCCGTCCTTCAATTAACGAATTTTTCTTTGAAATTATGAAAGTTGAAAATGATACTAAGTCAAACCTGACGTTGCAAAGAAGTCATTACAACACTGTAATATGTAGAAAACTTGACTTACATATATTTTGTAACTGTTCATGTATACAATGTAACGTCAGTTTGTTTTTAAAATTTTACCGCTTACTCCTCGATTCTGAATAAATGAGATCGAAAATTTGAATATAGATCTCCAATGAATATTCACTGTCGTATTACGTTTCCGTTTATTTTGAGATGAGAATTCTATTGGTCGATTGTTTGTCAGCTCATCCAGCACTTTTTGTGAATCTGCAGTCAAACGTCTCGGAATCATTCCGAGACGGAAAGGGTTTCGGGGTTTACAAAAATATCAAGAGATTGCATAACATATTAGAAACCATCCGAATATGACTAAATATGAAACAGTTTTGGGAGAACTTGGGCCTAATTAATAAACTATATCTTGAGCTACACCTAAAGCTTAAAATTGTACCACTGAAGTTTGAATTACATGTACACACTGTCTTCAACTAGTAGCAAACTTGTCTTGTTTCAGGCACCGTGGCTCAAGAAAAATAAATAAATAAAAAAAAAAAAATAGCATGAAAACTCTAATGATAATGACTGTCTCAGCAATCTCGACTGCACATGTGCACATGGTCCTGAAAAATCTTACTACAGACGAAGGTTCAGAGCCGTATAAGCAATTAGAGCTAAAAGTTGACTTTAGAAGATATTAAAATTTATGAAATTTTGAGTTCAACCTACCATCCATTGGGAGAGATTTATTCTGAAAATTGGGGGATGGAATGAGCCAAAGGTCCCGAAGCCGCCTTTAACGGAGTAGGGTCCAGGGGTAACCCCCTGTGGGGATACAGGTTGTGAAACCCCTGGAAGCTCTGAGGTATTCACAAAATTGTGAGCATTAGAGTGAAACATTTAACTACTTGTAAAGAACATTGGATGTACACTAAGACTAAAACAGAAAGAATGATATTTCAACCATTTTCTTATGTGAGTGGGATCGAAGGGATCCTCTTTATTACAGGGAAGGGAGTGAAGCCCCCGGAAGCCCGGGAACAGTAACAACGTTCTAGGCATTAAAATGAAAAAAATAGCGGTTTCCAACGGAAGTTGGATGCGCGTACTAAATAGACCACAAAATGATAAGTTCACTACACCTTTTGTTCACCAAAGTAGAACATACACCCAGTCAATTTGATGATTCAGGGGGCTGTGGGTAGTGATATATATATATATATATATATATATACATATACATATATA
>WURT03003488.1:6685-16882 GCA_009936505.3 Holothuria glaberrima
GCCTACATACGTTATGTTAACTTCCTCTGTGATGGCTCTCTAAGCCTTTTTGGAGTTGAAGACTGAAGACAGTACGCAACGCTGTACCGTAAGCCTAGGCCTTAGCCTACATGCAGATCTAAGCCAATACTTTACTTAATGATAACAGTAACGTTAGGCCTAGGCCTAGTTTACCTGTTCTTTAGGATCTTTCTTCTGTTCCTTGCCGAACAACCCCATCCTGTTTCCTTTCTTCAGTGATAGGGCACTATACAAGGTAAAGACTAGGTTGGTCAAATGAACAGATGAATGGGAAGCAAACTTAAATATTTTTCACTTCCTTGGACTACTGAGTTCTTCACAACATTACTATACTGTAGGCTACTAGTACTAAGGTCTGATAAAACTGTCATATCCACACATTCTGTAAGTGCCAGGGGCTTCCACATATCAGAATAAAATTTCCTTAAAAAGAACTCACTAGCCCATAGAGCAGGATTTGGCCTAGTAAGTAACTACATCCAGCTCTAGAATTATGGACTAGCTCTGTTTCCTACTGTATGTCCTGCTCACTGCTCCTAGCTCCCACCATAGAAACTTATCTAAGACCCCCAACAATTCGGAAAACGACGAATACATAGGGGTAGGAACTTGAAGCTGTTCGAGACTGTGGTGAGGCCGGAGGGAGGGAGCTGATCGTTGTTTTGGACAGAACGGGTCCCTTTGGAATTTTTTTTTACATTTGAGGGTCCTTATAAGAACACTTATAGGTGCAATTTGGTGCAACATAAAAATCAATGCGTTTTTCACAGAAGAAACAAATAAGAGGGTCACAATGTCCCATCATTATTAAAAAGAAAAAAAAAACCCTTTGCATTAACAAGTCCCTTTTCAGACATCAAACCCTCATATTTTCTCTTCACAGCAGCAGGCTATTTAATTGTATGGTCATCTCACTCTGTTTACTATTTCACAACCCCCACCCGCTACCCCCACTGTTGAAAAATATTTAAAGTGGAAGCATTGAGTAGTACGTAGGTAACTGTACACAACGTCCGCACTAAAAATAGCAATTCTTTCACGTACTCGATATACTCCCGTGCGTGTCATGCTAAGCTTGCCTACACTATGAGATCACTGTTAACCTTGGTATGAACCCTGAAAGTCCGTGAAAACATGTCAAAATGCAATGGTGATTAATTATGTTATCAGAGCAGGGAGCTGTCAGTTAAATGAGGTTTAACGGCCCTGTTTCCAACCAATTGGTTCAAATCGAGCCGGCCACGGAATCTTTTCCAGTTGTGGCTCACTGGCTTGTTTTCCCTTACTCGGAGCTCCCTGTTCGGAGCATGCAAGGAGCTCCGAAAATCCCCGTTGATATGATTTGTAGATAAGATGCATAATAATAAGTTTTATCTGGCGTAGGATGATATTGTTTAGTAATTAACTTACTTTTGAAGGGAAGGTGGGGCACTCCAGTTGACCTGAATTTTCAAATGGAAGTGTGTAAATGATGAAAATTTTACTGACATAACGATAACTGTCAAATCTAAAGGGGCAACATCTGCACAACTCCCCGGCACTAGAACAATAGGAAGAGAAGCTATTGATGGTTTCCCTGTAAAATCGAGGATTCTCTAACAATCATACAAGGAAATCAAATTTAAGCCTTTATGCCATCAGCGATAAATATTGGTACGAAAATTAGATATGGCTGAAATGGGATGGATTGGCAAAAGGGATCAAGGTTGGTCAAAAGAAAATGATTGCAAGTTGCTTTTTAGCCTCTTTCAAGTTGAGAAGCAGCTCCATGTAAGAAAAATTTCTTGATCTTGCCCTGAGGCAAATCAGCAGTACAAAGAAGTAACAAGAAAGTGGGCCAACAAGAAAGTTGGCCATTTTCGTCCAACTTAAATAAATTTTCCAACAAGTTATACCTCAGACTTCTAAGTCACAAGAGCAGGGCCAGATTTATGGCGGGGCCCACCGGGGCCCAGGCCCCCCACATTTAGGGCCCCCACATTTGGGTGTCCAAACAAATGGAGGCATAAGATGCTGTACCGTCCGTCCATCGGTGGTCAACATGTAAAATATTGACCTTTGTTCGGAACTCCACACTGAACAAAAGTTGTCTTTCCATAAATACAAAATTGAAAATGTTTAGATGCAACTTGCAAGGCCCGGGAAGTGCCATTTCCAGCAATCTGGGAAGAATTTTCTGTCAAATTTTCTTGCACACTACGTGCAAACGTATGGTGGTGCATGGAGCTACTACAAAGTACTCCACGGTGGCGCTCTGTTTAGATAGTGGGCCTAATCGTGGAAGGGCCCCCAAACTATTCTGGCCCTGGGCGCCCCCACAAGCTTCATCTGGCCCTGCACAAGACACAATGCAAAGAGCAAGCATGTGAGTAAACATCACTTAGAATTGCATGATAACTGTTAGCTACTTCATTGCTGCAAAGTATTCCAATATTACATTATTAAAGTGCTGAAACTTAGTGAACATGCACACACACCTTCGTTTACATGGTTTACAAGCCAGCTGGGAAAGTCTCAATTCTGGGCCAAGAGAAAAATGTAAATTATAAGAATCCAGGTATAGATGGTACAAAATTACAACTAGACTGGACTGAGGGAAGGGGTGGGGAACATTCTGTCTGGCCATACATCACTCCGTTAAAGACAATGACTATTGGCCGCGTAAGCCTGCGGGTGAAGCTTCAGGAATGAGCACTATACTAAACCATCCATAGCTGTGCTGCCATAGCACTCATCACTATAACACCTCCTTGCTGGATCACTCAGATTGCATTAAAGCTATAGAAAATATCACATTACTACCATTTACAAACACAAAATCAAAGAGGATGAATTTCTCTCTACAATCTTTTATTCATTGGGAATGTGCAAACAAAGCAAGCCTTTGTTTAACCAAGTTACAATGGTACAAAAAGATGCAACAGCTTTAATGGAAAGAAAACACACTAGGACACAAGTTTCATGATCTAATCCTTATCAAACCAGCTATCGTTAATGATTTTGTGAAACTTCATGTCCAGCACCTCATTGTTCAATCTTTTACAACCCCTGTCTCAAATCTGACTACACACCACAAAATGTCTAGTACAATATATTTGCCAATGAGGGTTGTAGTCTATGAAATAACCATATGATATGAATCCCATGGAAACTTCAAAAAAGAACAACATGAGTTATGTATTTACCAAGTCAAAAAGCCTTACTATCAATTCCAAGTCAAAGCCCTACTATCTGATAAATTTGAAGCATATTTGTTAACATTTGTTTCAAAACACCTGTTCCCTACATTCCTGGTGTTTCTATGTATTTATCCATTCCACCACAGGCCAAACAAATGATTCTCTCCACATGATAAACTTCCTATAACACTATGCATCATAGTCTGCAGTCTTAGAACAACACTAAGCTTACAATCTACAAGTCAGAGAGATATTTCTTTTAAAGAATTGTAATGACCAAAATAACTTCATTGAGCATAGTTTTCTTTGTTAAAATGCTAACGTGACTACACACCTTTCACTTCAAGGCAGGGCAAATAGCATATTCACTGTAAACCAAACATGCCCTTTTTCCGATAGAAAACATCGCTGCAGCAAATATCAGATCTATTATTTTTATCTTATACTTATACATCTGGACAGTCTACACAGTTACAATTTCAGGTGTATCAGTAGGCAGTGTCAGTCTTTAAAGACGAAAAGTAATGTTTTAAAGCTAGAAAACTACACATGCTGCGGTGTGATGCGTTATGCGTTGGAAAAGAAATTTTGTATTAACTTAAAAGACAGATACTCGTGGCCCTAATTACGACTTTTACTTGGGGGGTAAGCAACAGTTTCAATTGGTGACTGTTTTTTTGATTGACATCAGAGTTACAAAATTCAAAAGATGCAGAGCAGCTCATGTTACACAGCATGCAAAGAGTGTTCTGTTTACATATCAGTGCTGTAGTAGAGTCCAGATGTTCCGAGTCACGATTCCCTCCAATTTTGCTGATGATGGGACTCGAGTCCAGACTCGGTCTCGAGTCCCTGTAATAATCCAATAGGGAGAATTTCCAAGAATTAATTCGAGTCCTTCAAATTCTGTGAGCCGAGTCCCGAGTCCGGACTCAACTACAGCACTGTTACATATTAGGGCCTTGTGTGTTCACCAGGATATCTCCTAAACAATAAACTCAGTTTGTGTCTGCACAAGTAGAAGCCAAAGACAGTTGTGGTGACGCTGGAAGTAACATAGTTGGGAGAATTGAAACTGCCTGGGATGACGAATATCTGTCTTAAAGAAAGAAATAGTTCCTTCCAGCAAAAGTGAAAAGTTTTCACTGTCCCCTCATCAAGAACAGTCATTAATTTCTGTCACATAACTATGAGGCTACTAGCTATTTACATCGAATACCAATGAAATGTTATAGGTCTGATAAAGCTGACTCGACCAAGATATTTTTGACATACTGTCTTTCCCTCTTAAAACATGTTTTCCTCAATTTTCCCTAAGATACTAAAATGAACATACATTATTTCAGTTATTTCAGGTTCAGGAAGACATTCATCTGAACAAGATACAGCTGAATAAAAATATTGAATTTAAACAAAAAACTTAACAAACAAGCACACTGAAACTCAGAAATACATCCACCTCAGGCTTATGGTTATCTATCACTGAAGCTGAAAACTGAAAGAGACAAAAATATGAAAACAGTTCAGAATACTTTACGATGAATTAGGGAAAGGTACAAATATTTTCTTTCTGATCAAAGATATTTCCCATATAAATCTTTACATTATGTAAAAGGAGGAGAAAAATGAACCTTTTCTATAAATTCTTACATTTCTAGGCTTGGATTTACAAGAGGCACTTCTAAAAATGGCAATGATTTCCATGGAAACACTTCGTACAGCACTCATAGTTTGAATACATTTTTATACAAGACAACATTTCTTTTCTCCAATCACAAACAACAACTTGCAAGTTAATTTGCAAGATGTTTTACAATTCTGAGAGGTATGTTTCATTTCTGCATTTCACAAGTACTTAAAAAAATGTTCGTTAAATGGTCAATAATGTAAATTACTCCCTTTGTGAATACTGCCAACCATCTGACATACTATACATCAAATCCTATGCTGTACTATGATAAAGTTCATTTTTACATAACTCTAGCAATGAACTTTTAAAAGTTCTTGAAGTAAGAGTAAGAACATAATGAACCAAAACCTGCTTCATTTGATAATTTTTCTGATTTACACATAAAAGCGTAAATAACTGGAATAAAAAGAAAGTTGTTTCTGAGTATCTACTATAAACCATAAACTTGCCTGCTTTACTTTTACAATGAATACATGTGCTTATTTACAACATCACAAAAGCGACTCCCTCACCCCCCCCTCACCCGCAGAATATTTACCAGCCAGGGCAGATATCAACCCTTGACTATGCCTTCCAAATATTTCTTTCATTCTAATCCCTTATTTTGCGTCATCAGGCAAAAACTCAAGATCTATCTGTAAAATGCCAAGCCATGAATACATTTTGTAGACCATGAATGAGAAAGAAGAAAACTATGGATGTTCAAAAACTTCAAAAGATGGAGTGTTAGCTTACTACAGTCCATATGCTATTCAATTAAAGCAATCTGAAAAACACTTGAGTTAATATAAAGAGTACTGCCTGCCTCAGTGTAATTGATAGTACTTGGGGTTTACGAGAAGTCAGCTTTCTCTCTGAATTCACTGAGAGCTTGAACAGGGTTGATGCCCTTCTTTTTGGCCAACTTAAGCCATGAATACATTTTGTAGATCATAAATGAGAAAGAAGAATCTATGGATGATCAAAAACTTCAAAGATGAACCGCTAGCTTGCTACAGTTCATATGCTCTTCAACCAAAGCAACCTGAAAGAAAAATAACTTGACTTAATATGAAGAGTACTGCCTGCCTCAGGTTAATTGATAGTACTTGGGGGGTTTACGAGAAGTCAGCTTTCTCTCTGAATTCACTGAGAGCTTGAACTGGGTTGATGTCCTTCTTTTTGGCGGACTTACGGATCCTTGCCTCCATCTCTGCTGGTGCTTCTTTCGGTACCAGAGGTTTCTTCTCTGGAGCCTTCATCTTCCATTGTACTGCTTGTAGCTGGAGATAAAAGAAGCGAAACTTAATAAAATCTGAGGGTTCTCTAGTCTGAAGTAAGGCTGTTTTCAAAAGCGGTTTTGAGAACTGGTTAAAACCGATTTTGGTTTGAATCGGTTTCAAAATTTTTGCACAACCAAAAATGAGGTTGTTGAAAAAAACTGGTAAATAACTGATCCTAGTTTGATTTCTGTTTAAAATTTTTATTTTGCCATGTATTTCACACTTTTTTCCCCAAAAAGTCCACTTCTCTTTTTAAAACAAAGGTATAGGAATTCGTAGATCGTTACTTTTAGGAAACTTTGGAAAATTTCCTAAACGTGGCTAGACCTTGTATATATGGTATGTATACAAGGTCAATGTACTTTTTGAAGAAACCGATTTTGATTTAAAAACCAGTTTTAGCGTCTGCAAAAACTGGTTTCTGGTTTTGGACTAACCGTCACAGCCTTAGTAACTTAGCCAATGTTTAAGTTTCTGATGCATGTAAAACTTACAACATTTTTGGTCTCATTTGTAAGGACACTTAAAAACAATGCAATATATGAGGACAAAACTTTGAACAGAAATGAAGCTATTCCAAAATGTTTCCATAAGTGCAATAAATGCTTCTATGATATATCATCTGTCATTTAAAACATACCTATTACAATGGTCACAAAATTATATTCCCTAACATTGACTCTCATAAAAGGTATCCACAAGATAATTCTACAGCAATTTCAACAATCCTTTAAAGGGAAATATTGCATTTGTTTTACAGAAAATTTCATACTTTTCAAACCAATATTAATAGATACAGAATGACAGAAATTCAAATTAAGGCAGTACAGTAGCTTTCTTTTCAAGAAATACAGCTCTCACTGGAAGAAATTCAGTTATTTGTTACACAAAAGAAATCTGTTCACCCAAACTTGCAAAAATTCAAATGATGCAACATCCATTACTCATGTAATGCATAATACTGTGAGAACCAAAACTATTGCTAGAGAATACCATTGAGACTGAACGTTTCAATAATTATAAACGTATTTTCTTTGTGTTTCTTTGTATTTTAAATGCAATACTTCCCTTTAGATTACCAAGTAAACTTACATCAATTCCTGACTTTCTCTTGTATTTAGTGGAAGCAACATACGAGGCCTTGACCGTTAGAACCACAGCAGTCATTAGATTCTTGGCAGCCTGAATAAGTGATGTTGCACTCTCAAGCTGATTAGAAGAAAATATAAGAGAATTAATGTCAAGACTTACAATGAAAATATTCTGCAGACGTACATGGTATAATATTTTTTACAGGAAACATGATACTTGCAGTACCTTAACACCACCCCTTTAAATCGTAAGCCCTTACAGGCTTTTAAATTCACAACATCATTTTGCAATTGCCCTAAAACAAAGAACCAAATAGCTCTTGTGAAACAATAACAGTAATACATACTTCAACCACAATACTACAATACATCAGATACTCTGATACAACGGCTTATTTTTGTTGACATGCCAAAAACATGACAGTGCATTTATACACATTTTTTCTACAATCATTTATACATCATAAACAATCATTATGTCCAAACTAACATAAATTCTGATATCATAATAAGGCACTACATCCCATCCTGAGTTAGATGAGGTTTTACTGCTCAGTTTCTAACCAAAGTCAGGCCGGCCACGGCCCTTTTTCCAGTTGTGACTCCCTTCCTGGACTCTCAATTTTCTACCTTGCAGTGGTAGATCCAGGGGGCACAACAGCCCCCCCCCCACACGGGCCGTCATGAGTGAAAAAGAAGTTGAGGCAAAAAAAGAAATACTTCAAAATGTGGCAAATATAGCACCATTTTGCATCTCTGCCCTCTTTGAAGGGTTCCCCCTCCCCTTAGACCCCTCCCGTCAGGACAGCAATAAATTAAACCTTGTGCCTCCTCTATTGAAAATTTCTGGATATGCCCCAGCCTCGTAAGATCAAGAAACAAAAGATGTGTTTTATTCTCACCCCTGAGACAACAATCTCCCCACTGATGCTTTGAATTTCAGCCTTGACTTTACTGGTGATGTTTAATTGATGACAGTAGAGTGCAATTCGTTGGAGATAAGCGATGAGATCTTCCTTAGATGCTGAGTGAGGGCACTATTAACATGAAAGATAGAGAAAATATGTATCATTCATTTCATTAATACTAGATTTATTCTACTTCAAACCATCTGATTACAAAATGAATACAACAGACACATTTCAAAATTCTGAAGACGCATCTCTTCAAAGAGA
The DNA here is from genome assembly GCA_009936505.3 of Holothuria glaberrima. NCBI lineage: Eukaryota > Metazoa > Echinodermata > Holothuroidea > Aspidochirotida > Holothuriidae > Holothuria > Holothuria glaberrima. The sequence goes on from WURT03003488.1 coordinate 15,104, forward strand.
GATTTTCATGATGATTTAAAGTTTATGATACTTAGGGATTTGAGAAAACAGAACCAAGCCTTTTTTATCTTGTTATCTTTTGTTTTTTTTTTTTAATTTTTGTTTAAACATACACTAACAATTATTCTGGCAGAATACTATGCCTACTTCTAGAAAAGTTGGCATGCTTTTTTTTATTTAATATCATCACTTTGATTTTGTCACATTTTTACCATAAATATACACAGATTATTTTTCTATTGAGTTATACCCTTCGGAACGGAAATAATACTATTGAAGTAAAGCTTCGCAGATGATAATATATGCAAAGAAAGCTTCAGCAGCAGTAAAGGTGAAGCACTTAAACAATATCATTGTTCGAAACTAGAAAAAATGTTCACTTGTTCACAAAAGCAAGGTAAATTTCCCAAAACTGTTATACATTTCATGCTCCAGGTACCAAAATTTGCCAGCTGGATTTCCAGGTAATCAACATTTTTACTGCCCATGGTATTTATTCCTGAATTAGACTGTAGAAAATACTTAAAAGCTGCATTGCTTCATACATGTTTATATCAATTTTGCATGTTAACTTGCACATATCTTAAAACTTTTTAAGTCCAAAGCCTTCAAATGAATTAAATTTTTAAGTGTCTTTCACTTTATTCGTTTGTGTGAGCACAAGCCATACAAGTGTATTCAACTACAACCTACATTGGTCTTTAATGAAAGGTTGAAAAAACCCTCTTGAAGTTAGCACACCCCAAACTTCCCTTGGTAATGTAAGTCTCAAAGCACATTTTTTTTTTTTTTTCAGAGTAAATTTAGACCGAGATGACTTAGAACCATACTAACCTGATCAGCAATATCCCTGGCAAGTTTATCAAGCTTTGATCCAGCATCTGCAATTTGCTTTGCAGCACTGATAACATCCATGGTAGACTTTAGCGGACCTTTACCTCTGTAATGTCAAAAAGAAGAGCAACATTCTAGGTCTATCTGTCAACAAAATAAAGCTTCCTAACAATTTTACACTCTCAGACAAATTCTTTGAAATACTTTACTTTTTCATATTTGAAACTCATTTCTTAAGATTCCTTAAATCATTAAGAAGAATACGATGATCTTAAACAAGACCATATATATTTATAAAAGCTAAGAGGAAGTCAGCAATACAAAAGTCTTCTTCATACATATGGTTTTGCTTAGTGGAACATCACTAGGAAAAGAAGTGCCAACACACAACACTCCATACTAAGAGTTACTTTATTCACACTTACTACTTTACTTTAATACTAGCTGAATGAATGAACATCAAATTCTTTGAAGAAGGGACAAAGCTCTCAGCTGTTACAGGGTTGTCAAGGTCTATTCCAGCTGCTGTGCACCAATGTGTTTCACATGTGCGTGGGTTTAAATCCCACTCAATGTATGTGGGTTTTTCTCTGGCTACTCAGGATTTCCTCTCACTTGGCATTTGGCTTGCTTTTAAAATCAGTTGTCCAGCCGACAAAGTTAGTTTTGCGCCAAAAATGAAGTGCCCTTGGGTAGGCAGTTAAATCTTTACTTTGCAAGCTGTTACAATTGCACTACCTCTATCCACTGAAGAGTTGTATGAAGTTACTATCATAAACCAGGATTAAAGAAATGCAAAAATGCAGCGGGAAATGAAGACAGCAAAACTCCTTGAAATTGTAAATTGTCCTTGGTTTCATATCTTTTGTTTTTAAAGGTTGTGTGACATGCAAATAACATAGTTGGATATTTGATGTAAAAAGCATTAAAAATCCAGAAAATAGC
>WURT03003499.1:0-16882 GCA_009936505.3 Holothuria glaberrima
AGGGATCATCTACTCAATAAGGGCAATCTACATGCCAAATATGAGATCCCTCGGAGTTACCCTTCTAGAGATATCGTATTTACAAGCAGGCATCACATACGCACCTACACACACATACACGCACATGCACACGCAAACACACACGACATTACCATCGCATAGATTCCTTGCCTGCCTTCGGCAAGGAATCAAAAAAAATATTAAGAATGCTTCCAAATAGCTGCAATTCACTGCAAAGTTTCTGAAAGAATTTTAATCCCATCTGGCCCTAGCATAAATGCCATATTCTGCTGAAAACACTGGGTGTTACCAGTAAACCCAAATTAGAATTCCAAACCTATGTATATTACTCAGAAAAACATGTAACAATAACAAAATATGATGAGCATAGCCCTAACCTGATGCAGGAAACAAGGCAGGAGTAGCCGGATCCTTCCTTATTGCTTGGTATTATTAATAAAACATCTGGCAACCTATGGATAAACCTAATCATAAAGTCCATGTACACCCTGGCTTACCTACTGCAAATCTCTGTTCTCAACATGGAATAAATTTTGAAACTTTACTCTGATGTCACAAGACACTGTCATAAAGAAAACTATTGCAAAAGTACTAAATCTTAACCATAAATTATCAAAACACCTTGTGAGCTTGTGAGATTTAAACCCTTATGTGAAACTGCCAAGCAACACTGCAAAAATTTTCATTTTATACTTGTACAAATGTTTTTGCTGAAACAACCGTCTGTTTGTGCCCTCCTTGGTGAAACAGCGTTAATAATGTGCATGCAGTACTTCCCTCAATCTCAATACATTATACACCTGCATAAAAAGGTTTCGAGGACATGAACTCTATCACGCACAGAGAGTGTAACATTGGTGGTAATAGTGGACGGTGCCCTCATATCCATACCCATGCTGCTATAGTTTCCCTTTAAAGCAATCAAAGCAGTTTTTATGGGTCATTACCTGGAACCAGGTCGGCCAATTCAACAATGAATATATAGAATAAGGCAGGGGAGGAAGGAGACATTTAATAAAAAGAAACATTGCCTTTATATTACATCACTTTGGCACAGACAAAAAAATAGCTTTATCATTTAACCCCTCAGAGTCACTAATAATAAACTCTTGCAATAACTTTCTTCCTTCAAACATTATCATGCATTTCAAGAATATGAATGCTGCTTTATTTGAAAATTTGAGTCTGGTTCACCAAATTATTCATGAGCTATAAATTACTGAATTCATTTTTATGAGAACCCAATTTGTGGAACAGAAAGTTACCCAGTTGCTTCAGTTTGAATTCCTTGTATTCTATATCTTTAAATCCAAGCTTTCGAAAGGTATGTGGACGTGCATGTAAATGTGACTAGCTGTCAATCTGGTATAAAAACTATTGAAAACTTTACAAGTAGCAGCTTCAAAATCCACCATACACAGTACTGACCACTTCACAAGACAGTTACTGTTTTGCACCTTCATCATGAATAAACATGAGCTACTTAATGAAAATTTGTGACATGAAGAGAGGGACTCATGAGATAGGTGTTATGTTATCCTTGGTTTGTTCAACTTTCATTCCAAGGACAGCTGTAATGCTGGCATGCCTGTTTACTTTGAAAGTAGCTATTTATGACTTTGTATGTCCACATTAAACACCTAACTAGAAACTAGCTAGTAACTAATTAACCAATAATTTATAAAGGATTAACAAAAGGCATACAGAAACTGTGCAATATGCACACTCCACACTATATTTGCACAGCGAATGAGCAATCTCAGAAATGGTCAATCTTTTGAAGAGTTTTGAGAATAGCAAAAGATATTGAAAGAATTCTAACAGATTTTTCATCAGGGGATCTTAACCAAACATTGCTGAGTAAAACAACTGGTTTGGTAACATGGCCACATATCTTTAAGGAATGAAAACTTCCTGTATCAAACTGCGATGTCTAGCCCTATAAGGAGAATAACTGTACCTTTTGGTAAAACTGGAAACATCAGATTCAGAAAATCCTGTCGGAAGTCGGAGGTATAGTAGCATCTTTTCCACATCACCAAGATTGTTGACCTCGGTCTGCAAACAGAAAACATAAAGCAATGTCAACAGTTAGGTTCACTACAGGATTTAAGGCCTAGTTCACATACTGTAACATTGTCGTGTCAAAATTGCATTTTTACTACTATAACTTCAAGACCGTCTCTGCATCCTTTGCCCACATCCAAAGTATGTATACTCATCTACACATACAAGTTGTTCTAGGCCCAAAAATAATGTCTGAAGTACTCAATTGGGGACAGCTGCAAATTATAAGCAGTGGGATCGCACAATTCCACCACTTAAATCAACAATCCCGCAAATTTTAAAATTGCGCACAGCAATTATCTGCACCCTTGAGATAACTTGGTTAGAAAAAGTTGACTTGTTATGTTGCAACTTACTGACATTCCTCTTTGAACCAAAACTGCCCACATTTTTAAGGGGGAAGTTTCCCCCCTCTCCCCAATTCTGAGACCTAGTGTCAACACTGGTTTGGTACTACAGCATGTGATCTGGATTAATGACTAGCAGACCCTGTATTTCCTGATTTGTCTTCTCTTAGAATGCTTTAACACTACAGAAAGATTTGATCACATGTACAGGATCAGATGTTGCACTCAAGATCAAAGATGCTCCAATTTCCTCTTTTCTCAGCAAAGAGGAAGAATCTGATCTGAAGCAGGGGACCAACTGCATGGCCAATTGGTAAGAGCATCCATCTGACTTGTAGCCGGAAGGTCTAGGGTTCGAATCCTGGCCAGGTCATACCGAAGACTTTAAAAATGGAACCTACTGGTATTGTGCTTGGTGCTCAGCATAAGCAATGGAGTAGGGAAAACAAGCCAAAGAGCCACAACTGGAAAAAAGGCTGTGGCCGGCTCAACTTAAACCAACTGGTTGGAAACTGGGCCGTAAACCCTGATCTAACTAACTAACTGATCTGAAGCATGGGATCACATCAGTACTTCAGTATCAAAGCTTAATCCAGATCAACAGCACTCAGCCACTGTTACACACACAGCATACCATCATTACCATCTGTGCCAGATACACACACGCTCTGGTGTAGCCACAAGACATACAGGCTCTTAAATTGTGCCCCTAATATGGTGGCATACACAAAACGTCACCGAATAAAATGAGTCTGCAGACCATGAGTTTGGGAAATGTTCCTCCTGTATGGGGAGGAGGATCTGGGTACAAACTGAATGTAAATGCAGCAGGATCAATGCATGTATGAGCTAGTAATGCATCTCCTTATAAAATCCGAGCCTATCATGTTAAAGCACCCTCACTTTAAAAATCCATAACAGGGCAAAGTCAGATATCCTGGCTTTGGAAGTTCTACTAAACCACAATTAATTTGGACAACTGTTGAAATATCCAACATTTACTATTGATCTCACACAATCACTGTCACATTTTGGTAAGAAGACTAATTGGCAGCAACACAACATAGATGTAGGCTGTAGCAGTACTGCATGTGTATACAGTGACAAAGCATGGTACTATAGGGATCCACTCAATATGGAAATATCTGATACAAACTGCCAAACTAAACCCAGTTGGCAGTAGATAAATAACACTAGACAGATAATGCTCCATTTTGTACAAATACTAGTTTTTCTTTCTACTTGACTCATTATAGATAATTCAGAGGTTTATTTGTGTGTTTAAATAGTGTATTTAAATAGGGAAATTAAACTCCAATAGCTCTTCTCAAACTGTCTTCATATCAAATTATTCCTGTCTGTCCCTCTTCTACCCAATAAAAACATATATAAGAGACACACCCACATGCACACACATATTACACTATATATATAGTCACTCCCTTTTTGATGCCTTCAATATAAAAGGAAAAATCTAGGGCAACACAACAGACCCACATACGAAATTGAGTGTCAAGTTGCACATGGTACTATACCTATCAATGTAGTACTAGAGTCAACGCACTTCTAATACTGCCCTCCACTGACTGAGGTAGCATCCATGCATTTGTAGCAAACAAGCTTGATCAGGAAGTTATCTTGACCGTATCTGATTCTAACATAGGACAGGTACATGTGCACATAAAACAACCTGTCTGCTCTACATCACGCAACCGTTCCTATTACATGGTACCAGGGCCTTCACAGTGGTGTAAATACACACTGTGCCTACTATCCAATACTACATACAAGTACTGTACACTTCTAGCCTCAGTTGCTTGCAAATGCATACATATTTCTATGACATACTGTTGGTAACTTATAACAGTTTACTGTACATGTGATATCTCAGGTCAAACTGCAATATCATAGCTCTGTTTGTGTGTATGAACAGTACAGTCAGGTACTGTACCTGGAATGAGTAATTACAACTGAACTAAAGTGCCTGGATATGGCCAGTGGGAGATGGGCAGCTGCCTCTCTGTCAGTATTGCAGGTGGAGCTGACATTGGTTCACTTATGAAACAACACTGCAGAGGCTGGAATGATATGAAGCTATCAAAGTACTCGCTACTTAGATGCACACACACACTGCCTCCTTTGTGTTGCGCTTTTTAGAAAATTGTCAGCCATGTAGCTGTATGCTGCATATCTATGTATGCACAGTGCTAAGGCAAACATGCATACAGGCATACTACAGACACTTTGAAAAAACATATTCAAATGAATATTTTTCCACTGTTTACAGCCCTGTCAAATTCCTCTGGAGGTTTCCAAACACCCGGGATGGAATCAGGGGTTCTTTGGGGTAGAATGTTTTTCAACAGGGAGTGTATGCAGTGGTTTCAGGAAGGACTAATGGCAAATTCAACAAACTTACAATATCAAATCCTGATGTACTAAGCAACAAAAAACCACCTAAATGTTCCAGTATGGAGCAATTTGACACAAAATAAAAACAAAATTGAAAAGTTAACAAGATTCTAAACAAAGTGATCACTTTTATTTTAGTAAAGAAATGAGGCAGAGTATGGGTAAGATTTTAGTAACAGGGGGCGAGCACCTCTGCAGGACCAAAACATTCCTGCAGCTATTTAACAGTAGATGCGATTGGTAGTTAAATTGCAGTAATAGGAGTGGAGAAGAGTGTAATAAATTGTTAAATGCAAAAACTGTCAAAGAATTTTAAAACAATCACCTTATTTTGAAACATTACCTTAACGGTACCAATTATGTGCATACACATTTGAATAGGAAAGGCGAGGAGATAAATCACATAATGGTAGCCATAGTGCTGCATTATGTATACTCACAAGGCATTCAATCTTTAAACCTGGTTTTCATCAAAGAAAATTGGAATTCTAAGAAACCCACAGAAAGGAATCCTCAACTACCATGAAACAAAACAACTGCTGCAGGGGAAGTTTGTTTAAACTCACTACACCTATTACAATAGTCAATCATTAAAATGTGTGGAATAGGTCAACAATTCTGATCCATCCAGTTTACATAGGATGCATGTGGATAAAACATGATGCTTGTATCAAAGCATGCAAATAACTGTACACACGAAAATGGTTACCATAGAAACTGTGTTTAAAGGGCCTTGGTGCTGTGTATCTAGAGTACTTCAACAGTCTGACATTCACTTTGTGTAAAGAGAGACAGAGACAAAGGGAGTCCTTGTTGAAATGTCAGCAGTTCACAATGTTACCTTTAAACCTATACAGAGGCTCTAACTCCAAATCTGCTCAAATTTTTAATAAACACAGTATATACTGGATTTTCATCCCCTTTTAATATGGAATTCACCACATCTTTAAGTACTTCTGTGTGTGATCCAATGTAGAGCAATATTGGCACTTGTCTCTGGTTATTTTGTGTGACTTGTAGCTACCGATGTATGAGCAAGTAATAGTTACAGAAACATATTGTTCTGAGATGGAACGATATTTCCATGAACCAACACATACAGTATCAATTTTGAACAGATCATGAGACGAAATGGTAATTACATGCATGCAGCTGGTAAACATAGCTTATGATAGCCATTTACATAGCTGTATATTAGGGCGTGATAGCAAAGTTGGTATTCAATAAACCACTATGGCATGTTTCACCACAGACTGTCTAACAGAACATTACAGTTGTAGGAAAAGCTCTGTTTATAATTTTTTTTCTGACCCTTTTGTAGGGTGAGAGCAAGAAACTCTGGATTAATTCTTTCAATTGAAAGTGACAATCACAACCAGTATTGCATACTGTAGAATATCCACCAACTTTTTTTTTTTTTTTATTTTGTATCAAATTTCATAGTACAAATCCCACAAGGATCTCCCATTTATGTGGCATTTTAATAGTATCAGACATGCACAGTTTACATACAGCACAATTGGCATGTGATTTCTTAAGGTTACCTAAATTCCTAAAATATACCAGCTACCAAACAAAGTCAAGACGAAAGCACAGTTGGGAAAACATTGTCAGAAAAGTACTCCATGGTGCCCTATATCAGAGGCTACCAGTACTACCGTGCTATTAAAAAGCTTGCTGGGACTAATTGTGGGTAAGTAGGAAGGGGGTAATGAGGGGCAAAGTAGATTTAAAGTGTTTATGAGCTTGTAACAGTAGAAAATGTAGACTTTATGTACTGACATCATCACCTACTTAAATACTGCCCTCTATAGAGGTCATGCTGCACAACTGGGTACATAAAAGTGTGTATATACCTGGCCTCTGAGCATATCCAATTTGGTTTTTGTGACATTTTAAAGTCATGTGCGTAAGGTCTACACCAAACCAGGAAAGCCCAGTTTGGAAGCTAAATTTTGATGAGAGCATGTTACACTTGTTCCATCTACTTCAAACTTTCAAAATATTTCAAGAATGAAAATGTACATTCGTTGGTAATATGTGTTATCAAAAGAAGGCTTTAGGAACAAGGTTCCATTTGATATGTTTGAAGGACACATAATCTCTGCATTTGGTGAAATTTGTATAAAACTTCTCATTGCCATTTTCGAGATGACAGCAGGTGAGGTTCACATTCTCAACCACAAGTGAACTTGAAGCAAGCACACATAATATCATAGCCTCCCATTAGTCAACACTGTTTTGTGTTTCTTTATTAAAATTCTACATAATCTTTTGAACTCTGGATGCAAGAAAAGCATTGGAGTTTTACAAAACTTTACATTTCCTAAGGAGAAACTACTACCCTTACCTACTTGAAGGTCAAAACAATCAATTCAAAAACAAAGGAAACAAAGCTTGATGAACGTTGATCATCAAATGACATCACTCCTGCTTTCTTCAAGTTCACTTTAAGGTCAATACAAATATAGTAAGTTCAATATTTAAAAGACCACATGTAATCTCAAAAGAACTGTTAGATTGAGTTCTTTCACATACATCCAAAGTATAACTTTCTGCTTAAATCCTTCCTTTCCCCTTTCTAGAGCTCATTGTGCTTTTGAAACTTGGGCATCAATGAAACTTTTCATGATAGGGGGGCTTAAGTAGAGAAAGGCCAACCACAGAAGCTCCCATATGGCAGAATTAAGGTTAATCATAATTCAGGATAAATAGTGACTTTCAGATTGACACAACCTTTTGGTCCTTGTCAATCAGCAATAACTGTTCACAAAGTATAGACCTGTATTTTTAATTTTGAAATTATGTTTGCAAATAGCTGCTACTGATGAAGGCTAAAATGTTCCATCTGTATTTGTGTTTTGACAGTTGCCACAGCAACATAAAGATAGTGGTAAAAGTGGTAACAAGATATTATGCTTGTCATGATATCATAAAGTTATATTGAACTCTTCAAAATAATAATGGCAAACCTTCACAGTGAGAGCAGTGCATACCTAATGCGTACCTAATGCGTTTATAAGCTTTAAATTCATATGGAGGATTTTTTAAGTGATATATAGCCACATCCAACTTTTTGAATTATCGTGGATATATATTTATTCCCAAACTCACTTTCATGTCAAAGTCAAAGAATCAAATGAGTTCTTATATAAGGGGGGTTAATACATGAGCTCAAAGGAGAGTGCAAAAGACAACCAAATGTTACAAATACTTCCTGTATTAGCCTGCATAGCTGGCATACAGTAACTGGCTTTATCAACCCTTCCAAAATTACAAAGCCAGCAAACTAATGTTCTGCTCTGCAGGGTAGCCCTGGCATGCACATAGTACCAGTGTGAGGGGCAGACATGGGAGACGTAGGGAATACTCACTATTTACCTTTTGCTCTTCAATTCTTGACTAAATGTTTATATTCACTGATGCCACTTACTCAAGGTTCAGTATGACAAATTCATTGCATGATATTTGTTCTAACAACTGCATATATACAAACCAAACCTATAAAATATGTGATTGAAGGGTTGCTTCTCTTTAACATAATAAGCATAACATGCCCAGATCTATTACTTTTTTTAAATTAACCACATTAAATCGTGTTTATCTAAATTTTGTGGAAGATGCAGTAAAATGCATTAAACCATGTAATGTCACTCGTAGTTTACCTTTAATATTCACAAGAATTATGTTAATTTTTCTCACATTTCATCTACTCATTGCTAAGTACCACTTACATATAAACCCAGGCAGTAGAATCTTTAATTTAAAATATCTTTAAAGTCGACCTTTGTCATAAAGCAAAGTCCATGTTTCCACTCTGCAGGCAAGATTAGTGAGAAGGAGGGCTTGCCTTGGAAAAAACTGTACAAAGAAGCAAACACATTTTACAATGTAGTATTGTGGCAGCTCCCTGGTAATATGAACTGCCCTAAGATCTGCACTGCACTGTTATTCCTTTGTCTCATTGCCATACAGTTATCACTGATGACAGTATTAAAGTCCTCATGGAGATTTTGTGCAATAACAGATATGCTTGGGTGGGTTACATGACTCTTCTTGGGAGTCAAGACTCCTAGCCAGGGGTCATGACTCCACTATCCTTGGAATCATGACTCCTGGCAAGCCTTCAGTACTGTCAAAAACCTGTACAAAAATCATAGTTTGGAAATAAGATTTGTGTTGTTTTGCAGGTTTTTAATGAATTATTTTAACACAACTGACTCCTTTGGGCATTTTACTTATTTAAGCACAAATTCTCTCTTCAGTTGGTTTCTTCCATTCTCCAACATGGGCAATTCAGCACCTCAGCCACTGAGAAACCAAAAGTGTTGGCCTACTAGTCTATTTATACTCACTGGTAGTCTGGCATTTACAGCTAATAGCAGGCTCTGGCTCTGAGGAATATGTTATTGCATCAGTTATGATGTCACTGCATTCAGTCACAACATAGCTATAAGGCTGCAGGTATCCTCCTCCATCAACAATGGAGTCACCAAAGGTAAATTATAACAGACCATGTAAAAAGGAGTGTTAGGCTGAAGGAAGGGCAGATGGGGGGGGGGGATAGATACCCATTCTACTGTGCCTTGAAAACAGAGTGATGTTTCCACCACACTACACACTAAAGTTTGAGGATAGTTCTATTTTACACCAGCAAACAGGTCATCTGTGTATTCTTTCTGCCCCTACTTTTCCCTCCACCCCCTTCACCTACTGATCACTGATATTTTGCATATTAACATCACCTTAACATACTGTTTACACACTTAACACAACTTGCACATTTCATAGGTCCATATTTCCTGTTCATAACGCAATGAACCAACTTAAGTCTTTCTTCTTCTTTTTTTCTTTTTTCAGAATAGACAAGGCATCCTGTGAATACAAATCAGGATGTTGCTTTCTGATCGAACAAAATGTCCATACCTAACTACAGATCATGTAAATGCTCTTTCAGAGACCATTTATCAAACTCAGCAAGTTTCACTAGCAGGTATATACAATATAAAAGAAAGAACTTGAATTGAAGTACCATACTTTACTTTCAAAATATCTCAAAGATGGCCATTGTTTAAATTCTTCTCATTTTCCGCCAACATCAGTCGAAAGTTCTGTGAGTCTGCCAAGTTCAACTCTTATTCATTATGACTCCCAAATTACAGGCAATATAAAAGTGGACTACATTTCTTTAAAAATTAAAGGCAGACACTCAATGCCCAAAACATATTTTAGTTATGAGGCAATCAGAATTCATCAATTGTCGACTGCACTTTGATTAACATATAAACCACACTGATTTGCCAATGACTTTTGCAGATAACATGCAGTAGTATTCTTAGCAGATTATGGCCTTGAGCAATTAAACAGCACACCTCTGTCTGTAAGGTGCTCAAATCAGATTAAAATTGGTGGAGGGCTCTCCAATGGAGAAATTTGTCCTTTTCCGTAAATACAACCTCAGCAGACAAGGATAAAGTTACAGTGCCTCGACTACTGTACGTAAAGGATTCAAACAGAAATCAAAACACATTAAACATTGTAAATCCTTCTGTTGGACCAACTATACACAATCAGCATCCAGATCAGCTTATATCCACTGTACCTGTCTGCAATCAGAATTAGAAAAATTGAATTGAAATACTCTGATTCAAGGAATTGTAGTACCCAAGGAGTAACAGCTGCTTCAATCATGTGTGTTTGCTAATGTCATGTTGTAACCCCTAATATTTGACCTCACATAAAAATGACACTTTTTGAAATACCCAAAAGCCAGTCTTAATACCATATTTCTACAGCACTGTTATAGAAATGGCTTATAGAGAGGGTTTACTTCCATCAACTACATTACTGTGGAACTTGAACTTCACGGTGGCATAGTGATGACGTACATGGAGCATAATTTGGTAAAAGGTACACCTTAAAATTCTTAGACAAAGGAATAAAGTGGCCAATATTAAGATGTGAAAACATCATACTTTTCAAAGCCTGTACTGATGTTTTCCTACCACCAAGATATGCCTTTACCCCTAGGCTCGCTTTACAGGAGCTTCACATAGTACAATGGAACAATACTCTCAGGTAGTTCACTGCTAAAAAATTGCTTCATTGTAGACAAACATGCGGTAATGATGTAATTGCCTGTGCAGAATTAAATTAAATGGCATTAACAATACCAGAACGGTCATAAAAACAACTCATTTGAAAAAAAGAATAATCACCCAATTCAACCCTTTTCCAACCCAATGTAACCCAACCCAACCAGACAATTGTTGTTTTTTGTAAAATTCAAATAAAATTTTGCTGGTTACACACTTTACTTTATTATCATCAGAACTGTTCCAATTAACCTTGCAAAAAATGAAACTAAATCTTCAACTTGCTTTAAATATCTCTAGTCAGTTACTCATGCATAACAACTCCTTTACACACAATTCTCCCCCCACAATTAGTGAATCTTTTTACAAGGTGCCTGGATATTAAAAGCTGAAATCCCTGGAGTGTTCATCCTTCCATTCAACAGTTATCACACAAAGGGGAGCCCTGACTTGTAAGCACTCTCCATAACAACAACAAATACAAACAAACCAGCATGTCACCTTTATTGCAATATCACATTTTAAAAACATGTAAGCCTAGGGACTGCAATGGAATATGGTTTTAAAAACATTTCTTTAATTCTCTATCTTTCAGGGTGTAAAATGAGCACTGCAGTGGATGTGGGTCAACTGAGGTCAGAGTAACTATTACTAAAGGGTATTTATAACAGTCAACTCAACCGCAGCATCAGTCAGACAACAATTTTACATTACTTCCCCTTACAAGTGTATTTCACATTTTACAGTTGACATGAATTTCCCATCTTAACCACGGTCCTCCTTCCCTCCCACAACAAATTGGAGAAGAGAAGGCCAGATTAGAGAGCCAGAAAAAAAAAAACTCCTTGAGAGGAAACCATCAGTCCCCTACAGTACACTCCCCCTGAGAACCTAAAGCACGAAAAGGTTTGGAGCGGGGTACCAGTAGAGAACCCAACGCAAGAAAAGATTTGGGGTGGGGGAAGGACCCCTTCCTCAACAAGGTGGGGGAGAGAAGGCCAGACCAGAGAGCCAGAAGAAGTTCCATACGAGGGCAACAATAACAATCATCAAAGCCTCCCCTGGAAACCCACAACAAGAGGAGGTTTGGAGTTGGGGAGCCCTGACAAAAGGCACCAGAGGAAGCTCAAGGAGCCACCCTGCAAACCTGTTGTTAGACTAGCAAACCACCCTAATGAAAACAGAACAAACCACCCAATGACTTCTAGAAAAAACTCTGGGAAGCTCTGGTATATATAAAAATACTTTCTGATGTCATATGCTGTATTTCATATCACTTGAAATGAACTTGAGGATCTTTAGGTGAATATTTTTGTTTTTGTCATTTACATTAAATCAATTTCAAGAGGAAATGAAACCCTTCATTTTTATTGTTTCTCCAGAAAATCTGTTCATCAACTCTGCCAGCCATTGCATCTAAATGGCATCAAAGTTCTTAGTTGAAAATACCTGTAAGCAAACACATTTTTTTTCTTCTGGCATGGTGGGAGATTGCAAGTGACCAGTTGGTAATTATCATAAAAACAACATTATACACATTATTTGACATATATCTACTGCCTGCAGTTCTGCATATGCTATAATGATCTCTGAATGCCCTTACCCCACTCCAGAAATAATGCATATTAGATATAGCAAAGGTATAAAGTCTAGGTCTATAAAGTAAATCTGTATCACAAAGGATTGCATGACTATGATTTAAACTTTTTCATAATCCATCTCCAGCTAAAATATAGGCTGGGTTCATATGTATTCTATGAGGGCTATCACCTTACCTGCACATAAAACCATTTCCAGCACTTGTACTTGACTTTATTTTATTTCCAAGAAATCTGATGAAGTTATTAATTTGTAGTCAACGCAAACAGAATACAAGACAAAGAAATTATGGGTAGACTGAAAAATGGACGAAGCATAATTGCACATAGCTTTAAGCTAAATGCATTCAAATCAAAATAAACAAAACAACTGCTTCAACTTTATAAACCTGATCTTTCCTCTAAACCAGCATTATAAAGTGCATTAAAGAATAACTGGATTTCAGATGTGTTTAAATACACAAGTATTCTCTTGAATTTATTGAAACTTGGCCATTATTTCTCAAAACTTCCTGGTTTGGGAATCTACAATCTCTGATACTGTAGATGGGCCTACAGACCCCCTATTTTATAGTTACAGAAGAATATCTCAGGGCCTTATTACAGGGACATGACCCTATTTTCAAATAATTTACTGTGTGAAAAATCAGTCTGTGGGCAATTTCTCATATACTGTGAGGACATGTCCCCAGTCCCTGCCCCCCCCTCGGATCGCCACCTGTGATAGAGGGAAGATGGTGTTAGGACACAGGTTATGCCATTTGATACAATACAATGATGAAAATGGTAGAACATTTGAGAAAAGTTCGTTCTCATTCATCAATGGCTGCTGAGTGGGCCACTTATTGGAATAGCTAGTTACAATATGACCAACATTGCCTTTCCATAGTGCAGGCAGGTATTATTAGTGCTAGAGTCGCCTTCTAGTCTGATCCAGCCCTATGTCTTCACTCCCACGACTATGGGATGCAATGTGGGTGAGTACAGTCACGGATGAAGGGCATTCTAGGGCAATCCCTCAAATTTCCCACACCCTGCTTCACTCAAAATGTTTACACTGACACACAAGATTTCAAAAAATACCACCTCCAAACATTATCTTTAACCCTCTAAACCCTAGCAGATGGCCACAGACCTATCCTTCAGGACTTTTGTTTAACTCCCTAGCCTGGCTCTGAGGTAGATCAAGATGCAAATTGGATACCATAAAATCCTCTGCAACACCACCTCAAACCCTACTCTATCCACTCACAACTTTGTGGAGCATGTCACTCAACTATCATATAATGGCAAGAGTGTGAACTTGAGATTCCAGGATTCAATTACACCAGTCACTCCAGGGGGCCCTATAGGCTAGTAACTTTCATGCCAGGCCAGTAAACATACAAAGCAAGACTTGTGGACCAGTCATATAGTTCAACTTTTTCAGTATTTGGGCATAGTTTTATGAAATATATGTTGAAAAAGTTGGGCTACTTTTTACTTCCAAAGCCAGTAGGTTTAGAGTACAAAAAATGCAATGGTGTTCAAACTCTGGTTTTAATTTTATGGTTAGTAAGTTATGGAAGCCCTACTGCACAGTAAACCAACAAGCTACCTCTCTACCCACAAAAGATATTATACCAAATCTCACATGCATTAAAACTTAAGGAAACACTGAGGTTTTAAAGCCAGTCTCAACCAGCTGTAATCATAATTTACATTTAACACCCCAATATTCCCAAAAGCTTCAAATGTTTTCTACCAACTAGAACATAATCAAAACTGAGAGAAAAAAAAAATATGACCCACTTGACCTTCCAGGGCTGCCAGTTTTTAACTCAATACTTGATTTCCTTACAACAATAGCTTTTACCATCACCTTGTACTGGGACAATCTATATTTTACCTCAATATATTGTTCAAATATCACAGCTGCAGCAACTGTTTGCTTCTATGACACAGCCAAGTTACAAGATATAAACACACACTTAATATGCAATCATCTACACATTTCACTACAATACCCATGTCACTAACCACTTCTTTACAGGTACTATTCCATACCTTCTTCACCCAGTGACCTTTGGTTAACCAGGCCACTGAATTTTGGTATTTAACAAAGCTTCTGGGGAGCCGGGTTTTCAAGCCCAGCTGCTCTCTCCCAAACAATAGAACATACGGAAGCCACTGTTAGCTACGATAAGATCAACCTCTCTCTTGTCCAAGGTTCATATTTCAAAGCCGAATGAGGTAGCTTAAAATAACTTGAAAAATAAGAATCCCTCATCTCATTATTTTTAAGGCTGTGTAACAGTTATCATGGAATCAACCATACTTATGCAAAATCTAACTCAAAAGTTGGCACCCAGTTAGTGATCTACCTCTTTAACTCCACAGGGCAAATACATACAGATGTTGTTGACATCAAATACAGTTACATTTGTGCAACTTGGAGTATGGCCAGTGTAACCTAGAAAATGAAATAACAAGCACTGTAAAAAAAAAATAAGACTTAAGCAGAGCTTTACTTTTTTTTATCTTTTCTGGGTATGAAAAGATGAGGGTCAGTTTGGCAAAGGGTTTCACAAAAATCTGTCCACCCACCAAGTGTGCCACTTAAATCATAAACAACAAATTTGTCAGGTTTATTATTGGCAAGGTACAGTATCCACAAATAACCTCTAAACAGAGTTGGCCATATAAAGGCCATCCCTACGATATTATTGACTTTTAATAAAGGGCTACCTACACAGCATGCCACTATGACTCTTCTTTTAATGAATTGGTTGTAAAGTCATGATTGAGGGCATGAACAAACAGTCTGCCCTGTGGGATTCCAGGAGGGGTGAAAGTGAAAGGCAACTGTTAATGAAGTAATTAGTTAAATTGTAGCAAACAAAGTCAGCATGGTTACAGTCCAAGGACACTGTAGAAGCTCTTCAAAGAAGGCAAATAATTCAGGGCACTCTACCCTTTGTTGACAATGTGCTTACATGGTATACTAGCATTGCTGCTGTGTACCATGTACATCAACGTTCCTCCACATTTTCAAACAGGAGCCCCATATTTCACTCTTTTCAGGAGCAAAATCCTCAATAGAATTCTCTAGCAAACAGCAATATCTCAATATTTCTTCACATGTATAAGAAATTGGGATGACATATACCTACATATTTTTACAATATTTTAAAAGCTACAGGGTTTTCATGAAGTAACCTTATCCCACATAGTGATTCAACTCTTTCTGAATAATACCTTTGCAGTGCAATATAAGCGAGCTACATCATAGGCTCCATACATATAATACAGTATAATTCAAATATGAAATCACAAAGCTTCAATTGAAGACGTAAAGTCTGCTTCCTAGTATGATATAAGAAAAGTTTAAATTCCTAACCTCGGTCTAAATATTGATTTTTTTTTTCTGATAAAGAATCTCTCAATGTTAAAATACATAGCACCATAATTATCCTTTATTAACATTCAAGGTTGCTACTAAAAATGGCTGTTTCAACTTTTTCAAAATGTAAACATTTGAAAAAGTGGTCTTTTAGTATAACATGGTCAGCACAGGTTCAAGTATACACAAACAGAGATCTGGGAAAACTACCCTTCACACAGGTAAATACACATAACCTTGTCCTGGTTATTGATTGGCAGCTACAATTTCACAAACTGTAACTCAACAAACCATTTTATGGTAGCACCATGATGCAATGTTTAAACAATATCATGAATAGCTCAACTGCACTATCTCTTGTATGCTCTTTTTAGCATGCTTAATACTGTTTGTTTTATTTTGAATAATGGCAGTTTGTTTTAACTGTTGTTCTAAAAGTCCTATTTGCAATCACATTTTAAGCATTTTCCCACAGTAAACAATATGAAGTACTGCTGTACTGGGACAAGATTCATGAAGGATGCCTACCCACAAAATTTGCATTAAGCATGGGCGGCAATTTGTTGTCAATATTGGGGGGTGGGATGACCTTAACAGCATCGCTAGATCTGTACCAGTGTTGGTACCACAAAGTGAAATAAGAGAGTAGCCCCCCCCCCCAAAAAAAAAATGCTGAAATTTCCCTACATAAAAATACCAGGATGTGGCCATGCAGGGCAGCACAAAGCAGCCCTGCCCAGCACTTAAAATTTCCAACTGACACTTATTAGAAATTATAAATTTGGGCCTGGCATTGTGATTCTGTCTGGCATGGGCAAATCCTACATTTAAGATAACCAGAATGCAAAAATGCATTGAGGTTTCGATGATGCATACTGTATAATATTTGCAATAATGCTGTTATCCCATTTCTTTCAGTCACTGGTAAAATGCTATCTTAAGGTGTTGGAAAAATACAGT
>WURT03003510.1:0-12092 GCA_009936505.3 Holothuria glaberrima
TCCCTGCTATACTGTAGACATGCAAAGTTATTGTTAAACTGTTATTCGAATTGTTAGCCCTTAGGCCTTAGCATGTTGCTTTGCTTTCGGAACATTAGCAACTGTTACCACCATCATAGCCCTAGTAGAAAAAAAAAAAATTTTTACGAACCTGTGGTGCCAGTACTCGACTGAAAAAATATGTGCAAGTCTTTCGCAGACTTCAAGACTTTCAAGGCTTCCTGAAATAATACGGTCCTGTAACGACTAATAACGCAAACTGAGTGAGATGTCAACTGCATTATGAGGCAGGCACTACATGTTCCTGAGTGAGTTGCAATATCCCACAGTACATCACATGGCGAAGCGGAAACTGTTGTGGTCAGTGTGTTGTGACCATATATAGGGTCGAAAGAAGTATGGTAAGCAAGGTCAGCACATATTGCGTAATGAGTGGAAATATGACCTGACATAACAGCTCTTCCTAAATGAATATGCAGCAGTACGAACGCTGCATAAGGGCGAGGCTTATCGTTCGATAATGAGCCGGTTTGATGAGAAAATTGTTGCTTCTTTCTATCCATATTCCTTGAGATTTGTGTTAATCTGCTGCTAGTTATTTCTGATTCTTGTTTGGAAAGGTGGTAAAGACTGCAAAGGATTCCATTGGTGTCACTTTGTGATATTTTTTCAAACGCAATATTTCCCTTTAATACAAAATATGTTGTGAATCATCACAAGAGATACTGGTAGGGGAAGTAAGACAGAACCTGAAAGATTTGGCACAGGTTCCAAATAAAGTTGCAGAGACCATACATTCCTTACAAACAGCTATAGGGCTACTTAAATACCTCCATATAGAGCTGTATCTTATGATGACTTAGTATAAGGCCAGCTCTGACCCACCATGCTTAAATGCTTAAATGATGTGCCTGTAACAAAGACAAACACATATTTTAACAGTTCACAACATACCTATGGTAGGGTTCACTTTTAAATATAAGTATTAAATATAGAGGAGGTCTTGCATGAATTTAACAAGCTTGCAGTAAACATTCTCAAATGCTATAAATTAGGACTATGGGATGTATGCAAATTCAAATTTGATTGACTGTTTTTAACCATTTTGTGGATATCCTTACCAGTAAGGTGAATAGAGCCCATACATTGTGGCAATGAAAATAAAAATAACACTCTGCACTTGGTTACTCTCCCTATTTGTTACATTTTCTTTCTTGAAGCATTACTTGCTTCCAGGGTCAAAACAATGTTTTTTTATGTGCTCTTTAAAACAAAGTTGGAACCAAAAACAGGTTTTGTTCTCAGGTCTGTTATCATTGTCATTACAGAATTTACTTACAACTTGTAGGTCTCTATAGTTCTCCCCTTCCATTTGATATGTTGACCTGTTGAATTTTACCTTCGTTATATGGATTGACTAGAGTTCACAAGTACTTTAAGAGGTCATTTAATAGCGTTGTTTATGCATGCAAGAAAGTTAATTTATTGACTGGAAATAGCTTTTAGCAGATATGTTGGTTCTTATTTATTTTCTGATCCAGCACTTTCTGGGTTAAAAGGATCTTTCTATAGAGCACATGTATCATCAGACCCTATGGCTTATGTATTTATGTTTATTTTTGTTTAATATTCCTTCAAGATTATACTACTTCTTTGATTTCATGTGAAACAAGTCATATCAGATGAAGTAGTGGTCATGTTGCATCACATGAGGTAATTGGTACCTCAGATGAATGGATAGTCACTTGAGATGATAGGAGAGCTTTTTCAGATGAGGCATCAGTTGTGTCAAAATCACTTCAGATGGGATTACATGTTATTTCAGAGTGGATGAAAGATGTTTCAAATGATGTGATACAGTAATGTATGCTACCAAATGATGCCATTATTGCTTAAGATGGGATAGTGTGGCAGTTGAGTCTTCTAGCTTGTCTGTTTTTTTCATACTTTACTCTGTTTCAGTATGGCATTATTACTCTGTCACTCCCTTCCATACCTCCTATTTACATATGTAGGTCCCTACATGCCTGCAATAAGTCACAAGTGCAAAATTGAAGAAAGTGGAGAACACTTTGAGATATTTTGAAGAACTGCAACATATTAAACTTTATCAGTCTTGTTTAATACAATTTATCTATCCCCCCAAATGGTTTTCTTTGAGTCTAAGAAAGGGTGAAGTGTCAGGGTTGTTCTTGTATGAATCAATAAAATCACTTATTATTGCTTGATAGTAGGATTGCAGGCTATGAATCAATTTCATTGTATTGAAGTGATTATTCGTTGGTTCATGGAAGTCAACTGGTCAATTTTTATTTTCTGTTAAATTTCTCCATTTTAACTACATATTCCCTTGTCCATCAATCTGCTCCTCTCAGCCGGTTAACGTAAACCTTTCCAAACCTTTCCTCATTTCAGCTTACAGACTTACCTTTTACACTATCAAGAAATATGTTGCCATGGAAACACAAGCTACTCTGGTCAGATTGTTTCATGTGTCAGTTTGTTCATAGCTGTGTTTACAGTAGACAAAACTGTGACAAATAACACATTTGTCATAAGATTACTTTAACTCTGTAGTCCATCATTTTTAATGTTGTCCTCAGATAACAAACACGTCCACGTTCACTTCTCCTGTTGAGATACTTATATGTAATCAATCAGTCTTAAATAACCAGCATTAGAGCCTGTTTTTCACTTCATTACTCAAATTATACATCCCAAAACATGCTCTTGGATACAAAAGTACGTCAACGATTTGTTGAAATTAGGTCAGTCTTCCCTAAGTCGTGGTTGTTTACTTACAACTGGAGTGCTGTTATTAATTTGTGCGGTTTTAAGTGTAACTACAAAGCAACAAAAGGGATCTTGTATGAAACAGTTGGTTAATTATGCATACAGCAATCCTTGAAATATTTGCATCCGAATAAAACAGTATAATGAAGGAATGATACTTACACTCCTTTGTTTCCTCCTCCCAGTTATTGTAACTTCCCATGTATGTTATGAAATATTAAACAGTTTTAAAGGATTAACTTGTAGGATGGCACCAAGTACCTTGAGGGCATTTGCTCTGATGTGTAGTATGTAAAGATATGAACAGTATTGCTTTTACATGTTGTTACTTTAGAAGCATAAATCCTTTTCATTAATACCCTTATAATTAAGTAAATTTATGTATTGGATTCAGGCAACTGCTGTCAACAGTAGTTTTAAGTACAGTATTCTTGTTTCATTATAAGTTGTGAATTTAAATTATGGATATGCTATCTGTAAAGGTCAAAGTGGCATTAATGACAGTTACCCATTGTGTGAGTTGTTTTTGAATTGTGTTGTAGGAATTGCATATTAATTGCTATAACATGTACATTTGTGAACCTATTTAAAGTACAATTTGACTCACAAAATAAAGTAGTTTGTGAGAGGTGTTAATGTAACTTTGTATGAAGTTAACCAATTTTCTGAAGAGGTATTTTAGGTGTGATTCATTTGTTCATGTTGACTAAGTTGTTTGCTGTGTGAAGTGGGAAGCTATACTGTAGGACATGTCTATTTCCCAATACACACTGACATACGGAACATACATATACACATACACTCATACACAGGACTGAGGAAATAAAGTCTATCATAGGACACATTGATGAAAACATGGAATTAGAAGCATAATGATGATGGCGATGATGATAATGATGCTAAAGGAAAAAACATTTGGTTTAAAGTTTATTCCTAATTTATCTCTTTGAATTACAGCAAGAATTAGAACAGAGAGCAGCACAACCAAGAGAAGAAGAGAAGGCAGTTGATGATGAAGACTGGGAACCCAAACAAGAAAATATCATTCAGATCATCTATGCAGAGAACCAAAGGAAAGCAGAAGCTGCTCATAAAACCTTCAGCAAGTGTGGTGCACAGAATGTCTTGGTGAGTGTTATACTATAAACCATCCATACTATGCTATGAATGGAGCCACAAAGGTTCCTTAGCTTTTAGCTGCAATTGCTACATTTGAAAACCTTACTTTATAGTAATATGCTCAGGATTTTTTCTCCAGGGCTATCTTTTGGGAAGGGTCTGAAAGGGAGAGGATAAAGTAAAGGTTTGCCTGATCCACATGAAAATGTAGCATTGAGCAGGATTTGCTTGCTGGAAATTTTTAGTGCCAGATGGTGCCTCCTGGTGTGCCCAGTTTGGTTAAATCCCTGCATGTGTGATGGCCAAACATGGTTCAGTCAGTGGATGATTCAAAACAAAAGATACAAAGAAAATACTACATTGCTTACCTGATGCCTTGGAAAATACAGTAGATGCAAATAAATGTTTCTCCTTGAAACAGAAACTAATGTAATGGGGCCAAATGATAAATTTTTCATTCGCCTCTTCTCTCCCTCTCTGCTCTGCCAGTGAGTCTAAGTGTAACCTTGTTCATAGCATAAATCCGTTGCTGGAAAGAGTAATTCTTTCACAGACTTCTGCAATAAGCCTAACAACCATCATGTTTGTTAATGCAATTCATGCAATACTAACTTGTAAGCTTTGTTTAGTGGTGATAAATTGGCACTCGTCTGTTAAAATAGCATCCTGGCCTGGGCTTAGAACATCTTGAAAATTCTCACACATACAATTGTTGTTGATTTAACTAACCAGGATTGCATATTGTAGTAAGTCTTGTGATCTGTCCAGTGAAGTTTTGATTATGTTCAAAATATGAGACAAACTTTGGCTTTATCTTTCTGCAGCCCCTTTACAATCAGATGGCGGATGAACCTAATCATCAAGAAATTTTGAAAAGGTAAGAGTCTATGTTTTAAATGAAGTATGTAAGTGTTGTATGCTATTCAAGGTCCTCTGTGAACCCAAACTTTGATGAGAGCCATTAGCCTGAAAGACCTTAAAGGCAGCTGGACCTCTTTTGATGAAAGCAGTGTTAAAAAAGAAAAATGGGGAGGGGGTCGGATAGTCGGTTATGGTTTTGCAAAGCTATTTGAAGTGTTGGCAGATGTGTGCTGGTTTCTGTCAGGACATTGGAAGCAACAATGCAAATATATTTTGTACTGCATTGGACTCATTCCATGGCATTTGACTATTTACAATGATGTAACAAAGAAGGAAGTTGTAATAAACCTTCAATGAAGAAATACATTAATCCTTGTGCAGCCAGCTTACTTAAAATTACTCATGGAATATGCTATGAATTAAACAGCATGGCTAGCTATGAAGATATCCTCTAAAGTTTATTTTTCCTTCTGTATAGCTTCTACTCATAATTTGTTACTTGTTTAGTTGACACACTTGAAAATTTTTCACAATTTGAACTGGTGAGGATTAACAATGGAAAATAAAATGGCAGTATCCTGAAGCAAGTGAGGCTTGGCAATGTGCATTTTAAAATCAATGTAAGAAGCTCCTCTAGTGGCTGTGCAGAAGAATACCACTGTAAGATTGATACAGATGATATGCCCTGAACATATTGAGTGCTTATTGCGGCTGTGCAGCTGTGCGGTTCTATTGATAGTTAGGATGATATTCCATGGCAAAATTTGCAATCTTGGGCTAAATTCAGATGGCTCATTAGTAGTCCTACAGGGACTGGTTCTGCGAATCAAGATGATTGGCAGCCATTTTGAATTTTTGTCCAGAACCAAATTCTAATCAATCCTAACTGATAGGGACATGTATTTACTACATTTTCATGTTGTTTTCAACTTTGAATTCTGTTTAGGTAGTAATCTATCTATCTTCGGATACAAAACCTATCATTTAAAAAAAAAAAACTGTGTTAATCTAGCTAGCTGCACCATAGGAAGAATTGAGATGGCTGCGAAACTGTTAATGCTCATCAATTGGTGAAGCATTCATAATTCCCTGTGTCAGTACTTGAAGTAAACATTGATACATAGTATGACTTCCGTGCTACTTTTCGTATTGATTTGCATAAATTATTGATACAGTTTCTCCACATTTCTGTATAAATTGCTCATTTTGCTCTCTGCTTGTGCTTGCAGGAATTACGAACTAAGCCGAAGGTTTGTGCTCTACTTCAAGAAGCAAGCCGCTGAAAGAAACCTCAGGGTATGTTTTGAAAGGTCTTTGAAGTGTTTATAAGTCATAGAGACACAGTTATGCCAAATTTGGGTTTCCTGCTACTTGAAGTGGCTTACTTTCAATCTAAGTGTGACTTGACTGTAGCATAGAATACTGCTGTAAAGAAGCTGTAGTTTGTAGTCTGGATTGTTGTACTGTAATTAACTGTGATAAGTGTTGGTTGTGGCAGTGTATACCTAAGTATGTGCATCAGGCAGGTGTAGTGGCTGTGACTTACTGATTTTTATGTGGTTTGTTAAATTCTCTTGAATTACTCAAAGCAGTTTTTTTTTTGAAGGTACTGACATGAACCATGACTGGTATCATATTCTGTTAATATGTTAAACTTAAGTTGTGTTTTGATCAAGCAATTGTCAAGGCAAATGTTGGAAAATTGAAGAAATAGTGTACCACTGATAGGTTTAGTTTTGTCAGTCATTAAAAAGCTTCAAAGGGAGAGGGTGATTTTATGGAGGTTGCTAAATATTTAGCTTCAGAGAATAATTTAATATTCAGATTTGACAATACAGTTTCTTGCTAGTGAATATTTCATCATGAAATCATTAAAAATGCAAAGAATTCTCAAAAACTGAAGTACTACACATTACGTCAGGTGTTACTTGTTCAGCATCAACATAGTAAAATATTGTTTAACCCTTTCACAGCCAGATACGTAATAGTACGTATCAAGTTAATGTACTGTTCACAGCCACTTACTATTACATATCCAACCTACCACACTTAAAAAGGACCAAACGAGCTATAAAAATACCCCCAGTTGTCGGTGTGACCTTCTGAATAGCTTCTACGCATAATTTGTGTGGGTAGCGCTATTGGAAATTTTTTCGTAACTTGAACTAGTAACGATATACAGAGCAAACAAATGGCTGCCTCCTTGGATTAGTCAGAATAAGCAGTTCCTATATTTTAATCAGCGTGGGAAGTTCTGAAGGTGGCCCCGAAGAAAAAAGATGGTGAAATTGATTCGTATGGTATGTCCTGGAACATTCTGGACCGTAATTGGGGCTCTGTCAATTGTCTGGATGCTTTTCCATTGCAAAATTTACGATATCGGGGTAGATGAAGATCATACATCAGTACAGGGACCAGTTCCGTGAATTTAGACAATCGGCAGCCATTTTGAATTTATTTGACCAAATTGCATAATAAACAACGATAACTGGTAGAGGCATGTACATTCTACAATTTTCATGTTCAGACCAACTTCGAATTAAGGTAAAAAGTTATGTTACATTGCAAATATTGTCAAGATCAGTGATCAGCTGGCTGGCTGGAAAGGGCACAATAGGAAAATTGAGGCTGGCTGTGAAAGGGTTAATACTTAAAACTATCCACAGACTTCTAGAGTGGTCATTGACCAAGCAAAATAAATACTATACAAACTTTCTTGCACAGTTTTTATGTGCAGTTGAAAAAACATGGGTTGGGAAAGATGGAGTAGTTGAAAAAATATGGGTTGGGAAAGATGGAGTAGCCTCACTTGGACTTAAAAAAATAATGCATGACTAAGTAAA
This sequence comes from Holothuria glaberrima, assembly GCA_009936505.3. Classification (NCBI taxonomy): domain Eukaryota; kingdom Metazoa; phylum Echinodermata; class Holothuroidea; order Aspidochirotida; family Holothuriidae; genus Holothuria; species Holothuria glaberrima. The sequence goes on from WURT03003510.1 coordinate 7,617, forward strand.
GCCAGGCTTTAGTCAGCAAACCACCCATCCATCATTTTGGTGGTTGGGCCTCTCCTACCACAAGACCCTCTCTACAATCAGAAATTGAGCAAAGTCCAGTAAAATAAAGTTTATTCCAGGATATTTATGTGGTGGAAAGAAAGTCAAGTTTTGTGCCATTGTATTGTCAAGGATGGGTCAAACTGAATTTTTTGGCAAAAGGGATAGGGATGCCTCTCCCTCAAATCCCTCCTCCAGTCAGCTGCATGTGCACCTTGATATGAAATCTTTGCTCACATGGAGTCGTGAAGTTTAAGTCTTCTTTTGCTTTCACGGGGTTTAATGTTTGAGTTCATCCTTCTAACTTGAATGGTTTAAGTGTAATATAGGGAAAACTTACGGAAAGAAGACATTGGGAAGTGAAGTGATTTCCTGTTTTAGATCAAGACTGATGTTGTGAAGCATTACTTTAATTAGATCAGTCAGTCAGTATATTATTCAATTAAATGAAAGCACAGCATTTGCATTGGTCATGGTTTTTGTAATCTCCCCATAGGAAAAGAGTTACTGTCAGCTGTATAACAAGAGGATGGAGGCCTGGGAAAAGAAGATGGAAAGGATAGAATCTAATCCAAAGAAAAAGTGAGTGTTTACTTCTGATTTAATTGCATACATCCATTTTAAATGTATCACCATAACCTTGCATTAGGAACAGTAGTAAAACCTAGTAGATCTCCTCTCTTTAACAAATATCATTCATAGTGTTTCAAGTCCTGTTTAAATGATGGAGTTATTTTGTATGCATGTAATAGTCTGTTAACAAAGTATTTGTCAAGTGAATAAAAAAAATAGTAATAATGTATCTAACCTGTCTATATTAATTGAAATGGGCATGACTGCAGTATGCTTTTTAATAGACAAGCTTATAAGAGGTATTTTAGGTGACATCTTATAAAAGTGTAATGTTGGAATGTGAATGGTATAACCATATCATTTACTTTTATCATTTACTTATGATATGAATCTAGAGATTAATCCTATATGATGGTGGAGTTATTCAATTGCCTGGTTATCATATTATGAATTTTAATTTACATCTCTCCATATAGTGGTTTATTCTTGTTTGAATGTGCCCCCTAAGTGGTTTCTCCTCACATTTCTTATTAAACTTCTTGCCTGAGACCTTATCTGTGGATTATGTTGAATGGCTTCATAAACAATGCCCAACTTGTAAAGGGTTTCATACTGTCATCTTTGTTATATGAATATGTTGTTAGTGGATATAAATTTGCATTGTTTTCATGACTTGGAGACTTATGAGAAGTTTTCACAATGAACATATGCATGGTTATGCTGACCTGCATCCCCATTACGAGTAATGATGGATAGTGGTTCCCTGGTACTGTTAAATAATTTTCATTGATTGCTGGAAGTCTGTGATCTTCATAGGGAGAGTTTTGGTTTTCATTCTCCTTCCAGGATAAAGGATATGAAAACACGAGAATTTTTTGAGAAGCAGTTTCCAGAGATCAGAAAGCAGAGGGAACAACAGGAAAGGTTCTCCAGGTAAGTTACCAATGTATTGGAAATTTAAATATGTTTTATAGCCATCCCAGAAATAGCAGTGCATGTTTAAGTTGTGGCAAATTCTTGGGTAACACATTGTGGGATGCAAAGGGATCCAACTTTTCACCTGTTTTTTCCTCCTTTACTAGTTAAAAGCATTCGAAGAGGAAATTAATTCCATTATTCATTTTGGGTATAAACAAGATGAATGCCCTAAATTTTTCTGCAATGTCCATAAATAAAACAGTGTATATCATAAACTACAAGTACCCCCTTCCCAATCAAATGAGAATCACTTTTGTCCAAAGAAAGTGTGAAGCTGTTTCAGGAGAGAGTGAGGGGGGTTGCTGTGGGAAGGGAGTTATCAAGTCTCACAGAGTAGTATGTTACATTCCTATTTATTTAATGACTGGACACCAATCAAGTCTCAGTTTGTCTGTGATTTACATAATCTGTTTCACTCTTACTTGGTATTGTGGAGTAACAAAGGTCTTAGCTTGTCAATGGTATCTCTTCTCCCCCCAGTAGAGCTGGTACAAGGAGCTGGGGAAACATCGCCAGGAGCGATGCAGAGCTGGCTGAGATCGTTGATGGACTCAACGAACAAGAGGCTAATGAGAGGCACATGCGCAGTTTGACGGTCATTCCACCCATGCTTCTAGAGAAAGATCAGAGAAATGTCACCTTTATCAACAAGAATGGTACTTTTATCCATTTTGTATCATTTTCCTTTTTCAAAGGTTTATCTGTATGCAGTCTTGTTGTTATGTGTATAAGTGCTTTTTTACGTTTTTTTGAGAGTTGTGAAACATTTTTCACTGTATTTCATAGAAACAGTTGTTGTATAGTAGTTTGTTACACTATATTGAGTACTGTAAGTTAATGTCAAACCCTTATTTTTAAGTCATGACACCAAGAAGTGTTTTAGAGAGACAGGTAATATGAAACCTTGAAAACAACCTTTCAAAACTCTTGAAACATGCAATTTAATACAACTTTATGTAAGTAACCATTTTCACCTGAATGAACTCCTAAGATCTTAATCACTGTGGAGTTTATATATACCTAGTTTGAACCCCTTCCCTCAGGTCTTGTTGAGGACGCCATGCAGGAGTACAAGGATAGGTCACGAATGAATATTTGGACGGATGAAGAAAAAGATATCTTCAGAGAAAAGTTTATGCAACATCCAAAGAATTTTGGTGCGATTGCACAATTCTTGGAGAGAAAGGTATGTGCAAGTTAGTTGAAGAGATGAAATTTCAAATGGGGCAGTGTTGGCAGTTTCATTGAAAACAGCTATTTTTAGGGATGATTTATTTTCATCGGTATAATTTGTTGTGACATGATGAGATAGTAGGGTGAATATGTACTTGACGAGGAGGATTGATTGAAGTTATAAAATCTGCAGGGTGATACTTCATACCATATTTACTAGATCTGATACGTGCCCCTTTGCATGAAATTTTCCAAAAGGTATGGGGGGTTTGAGGGTTGAATTGTCAATTCAAATTGTTTCCATGCACAATCCATTAGTATATGACACCTTGTAAATTCCTCTACATCTGATTTGGGGATTGGAGGTTGTATGCCATGGGTTATTTGGCACTAGAGCACTGTCGTGCGTTATCCATCATCATGTTAGTCTAGAATAACACACGGTATGTGGCCCTATCCATTCCTTGAGTCAAATTTTGAAGAAAATCCTGCCTATTTAGGAAGTTAGGTGTTATATAAAACAAATAATGAATATTTTCCATTTGTGTGATAGTATGGGTAGTTTCATTCATTGAAAGATGAACGTTCTGTTCAACAAGGCGAAGCCGAGTTGGTTCGCCTTGAATACAACATTCAATCTTTCTACTTATGAATTATACTATCACACTCATAAACATTCATTATTTGCATACTAAACATTGAACAGGGCTTGCTCATTTATTTAGGTACATTGAATACTTACAACTTAAACTAAGATTCCGTGCTTCCAGTATCTAAAAAAGTAATCTAAGGCATAAAGGTATATTCATACAGGTTGGGCTCAAATGTCATGCAAAGTAATGTTCTTTGTTTTAATCAAATCACTGAAAAAATTGGCAAGATGAGTGTCTGGAAACAAAGCCTTCTATTTTATTCAATCTATCCCCAGGGGGTACTGTTGGCAGTGTGTGTAGTCAAAAAGCAATCATCTAAAGTTAAGCTTAGTAGTGATTTTAGGGTACCTGTTGGGGGAGTGTGGTGTTAATTTTCTACACATGGAAAACATCAGTTTATTGAGCAGTACATATGAAAAAATTTTGTGGGGTGTTTATTAGAGAGGGGGCACTTAATAGAGTAAATATGATAGTCACTTTTCATTGCAAATGAGAAATTACTCCCACTCCTTCCTCTGGTTGGAATTCAGTTCCCTTGAGTCTCAGAAATCAGCAATGTATTGATTGGTCTGTTTTGAGATTTCTGTCTGTGTTCATTTTCCTTTGCATACCATGCTCCACACTCTTTCTCCTGCCTCTCAACTTGTTTAGGATTGAATGAAGTAAAGCTTGTATCAATCTTGAAGTATTATTTCCTCTTTCCTTGCAGAGTGTATCAGATTGTGTTCTGTACTACTACCAAAACAAGAAGCGAGAAAATTACAAACAGCGGAAACAGCAGGTGAAGAGGAAAAAGACCTTACCTCAGAAGAGTAGTAGTAGCATGAATAGGAATCATGATGATGAAGATAAAGATGATAAGGAAGATGGAACATCATCTCAGGAGTAAGTCACTAGAACCCTTCTCATTGTCAGTAGCTGGCATAATCCATAGTGTGTGCTTTAAGAAAGGCTGTTTGGGAAGATACAGACTCCTAGCCAAAACATCTAAACATCAATGGAAGTTTCTTTTGTCAGTGTGGCATCATATTTTGATGTACTTTTATTTATGTTGAGAAAG
>WURT03003541.1:0-11949 GCA_009936505.3 Holothuria glaberrima
CGTGTTTTGGGTTTGTTGCAAGTGAAGTGTTTTGAGAATGTTTTACAAATGTTGCTCGTGTATACAGGCCTTAACAGTTCCTTTACCAAAGCATTCAAACCAGCCTTGAAAAGACCTTATGCATATGACATCACAGAACAGAAGTTGCTGCTCTCTCCAGTGGAGGTAAGCACTTATCAATGCAACCTATACCAGCAAATGCTGACAGCTGGTTTGTGTAAGGTCGGATGTGATGCGATGGGATGATTAGGTAGTGCATGCAATTTGCTTTGTTGTTCTCTGCCAAAATGACGTCCCATGATATCTATGCATGTGGTCTGTTAATGATTGCTGTAACACCTTTTAATGATGGTGCCCTTTACTTTATGCCATGTTGCTCCTAAGAATTGTTGGTCAGTAAAGGTAGAATTTCGCCTTGCTCCATTTTTGAGGGCTGTCAATGTCCCTGTTGTCACCAAAATGACAAGCCATACTTGAATAAGCTCTGAATAGTACTTTGAACTTATCCATTGTTGTGTGTCCATTGTTATCATGTGGATAAATTTTATACATTTCTTTATTTTCAGCATCCTACCCACTATTGTACTTCTCATAGACATACAGGTATCCCCTGATGCCCTTATTGAATTTGGGGAATTGCCTTGGCGCTCTACCTTTTCAAAGATAGTCTAAGGCAATTCGTGTTTTTCTGCCCCTCCCAAAATTTGCCTTTCCCCTTTTGACACTTCAGCCAAGGCCAGCAGGCAAATGGTAGATACATTTAAAGCCATCATAAACAAATTTTTCAAGCCATCAAAGGAAGGTGTTAATTAAGAATTAACTTTTTTCAAGAGCTTCCAAAAAGAAGAAGGGGTTGAAATAAAAGTAGAAGGAATTTTGTGCACGGTACAAAATGATTTGGGTTTATAGGCATCATGTCAAAATACCCAAGCTTGCATTGAGTGGTAGGCTGTTTTTTTGGTGGACGTTGACCTTCCAATGTTAAAAGCTATCTGGGTCACTTGAGGTCATATTGTGTTATTGGTTCAGAAGGGCAACAATGTGGTTTTGAAAATTTATGTAAGTAGTGGAGAAATTTCTCAAGGAATAGTAAGTTAAATATATTTGACAAGATCACACAACCTCAGTGCATGGTTTGCTTACCTTTTGCAATGGATCTGCTTGATACATAGTAAAATTAGTCTCATTTGATTTCAAGCAGGTGCTACTGCACCGTTGTTGCTCCGACTTTGATAATCGGCACCAGGTCACCTTGGGCTGCAGCTGCCTCAGCTAAGCTGCAGATGCCACCGCTAAGCTGCAGCTGCCTCAGCTAACCTGCAACACTTTTTTATTCAACACACGTTTATAGCATTTCTTCAATCCTACCATTGGAATGTGAAGATTTTCTGAGGCAGCTGCAGGCAGCTGAGGCAGCTGCAACCTTAGGTTTGACATTTTGCCTTTAAAAGTGTATTGATGTTGTCAAGTACTGGTGTGGTATTGAAAGTTGATCTTTAAGTCGAATATTTCATTTTTGTATACTCTCTAGGTCCCATCACCCCTCAAGGAACTGGCATCCTTGCTGTCCAATCCCTGGGCCGAGATGTGAGTTTTGCACTTTACTATTTGAGCTCACCCCACATTGCATGGCTTTGCACATAGTTACTCAAAAACACTGTTATGACCTAGTTTCTAATAATCATGAGGATTTTAAGTCATACAACAGACCCTTGCATACTATACGACTGACCAACTTGTGTCAAAATGGTTGAACTGTGGTATCTAAGAACCCTCACATAGTTTTGTGGTGGATCCTGATAACTGATTGGCTATATTTTTGGCTGTCACAGACTCAAATCAAGAAAGCTGCTAATATATAATATAATATATAATGCTTTATATCTTCCAGTAACTTTCTTTATTATCTCCTCAATGTTTCTTCATTGGATTCTTTCCTTTTGCATGTCAATCTTTATGATACCAATGCAATTTTCCTGGAATGTATGAAATTTTCACTGCTTTTGTGTGTGTTTGCACCTTGCTTTGTTTCCTTTCAAGCTCTGCATGCACCATGAGTGTTTTTGAGGATGTGTGCTTTATAAATTGCCATTATCATTATCATTACTGATATGCACTTCCTGGCACCAATTTGGTCTGTTGTCCATGACATTTCTTCAAGTTTGAAGAATGTTTAACTTCTTTCAGTATAATTTAGAGTGTATCAGTGTATCTGGTAGCTGGTCACCCAACTATCTGTGATCCTTCAGTGAATTCTTTATTAAAAACTGCTATCACTGGACGTTCATCAAGCACATGTGTGACATGATGTAACCTAGCCTAGGTACCTAGGCCTAGTTATCATGTACACATTGTTCCCTGAACTAGGCCTATTCTATGGAGTACCCTATTTTTAGAACACTGAATGCAAATATTCTTGAAATAAATACTAGTAGAATGTATAAAGGATTTATGCAAATCAATGGACATGAATTCAATGGAATTGTCTGCCCAATTCTATCAGAAGTTCTCTCACACAGTTTAAGTCTCGTTTAAAGACTCACTTTTTCAAGTTGGCTTTTCGTTAGAGTTGTACAGCGCTATTGAATATTTTGTAGATTTTAGTGCTTTATAAGTTCGTTTATTATTATTAACTACTATTATGATTGAGGAGTATCAGGACTTTGAAAATATTGAAAACAGATAAAGTTTTTTTTAAGATGAGGTAGCTTCATTCGAAATGGCATATATTCAGGGCTCAAAATAAGATTCAAACAGGGCATAGCCAATATGAGCAAAATGGCTATAAGTCTGTGTTATTTCATATGACATTTTTGAGAGGCACCACAGCCATCAGTAAGTGCCCGACAGCCATGTCTATCGGTGCCACTGGTTATTTCGAGCCCTGTATATTGCTGACCTGGTATGGGAAGCCATAAAGTGACCCAAATACTTTTTCAGCACTCAGCAGAGTGTGGACTAGACCTAACCTGTTGACAACAGTTGTTAAGTATTTTCATGTCCCAGTCTTGGCACATTCTAGCTTTTTATTTTTAGGATTTATCTTCAGTAACTGTACTTAATGTCTTCTTACATAATTATTCCTTAGCCTGGGTTCAGGATAGCAGCCACTGGTGTCATCCTAGACTTGGACAAGTCCATCAATATTGTGAAGAAGCTGAAACTTACTGGGATCCCATTCAAAGTTCATAAGAACACAGCTTTTATAAAGGTTTGTCCAGTACTTTATTTCTATTTAGTTCCTCACTGGGTAACCTGTGTGGTTCTGGGATAATTGCCAATCACCATTACAAAATATTTTTAGCACTGTTGCATACAGTGATTGTCAGGGACTAAGGAGAGCAACATCTTCAGTAGATAAGAAGATTAATTGGCACATGACAAAATATTAGGCTGCAGCTGCCTCAGCTATTAAGCTACAGCTGCCTCAGCTATACTGAAGCTGCCTCAGCATTGCCTCAGGGGCTGAGGCCATGCTATGTTGCCACACATATAACTATAAAAGGATTAATCCGATACAACTAGTTTAAAGGGGCTTATTGAGTTGGGTCATGAATTTCAAGATTTTTGTTGCACCTGTTGAGCTTTACTCATAACTTGATGGTAAATGGTCAAACTGAGAGATTCTGAACAACTGACACAAAACTGAAATTGCAATCACAGGGTAATTAATGATTAAATTTATTCATTACAAATTTATTACCAAACAATTTTTGCCATTAGGTATCAATCATATGCAACCCCTGTTCATATACAACCACTGTGTGAAGATTATACTAACTTGATTGACAGGCTCTTAATTCCCTTGTTACAAACAACTGTTGTCGTCAAGGCTTCAGTTGTGTATACATGTTGGATTTTATAGAGAGGATGGTTTATCAAGGGCTTGGATGAGCATTGCAAACTTCTAGCTCATAAGCAGATAAAAACTGCAAATTTTTCACATTTTTGGTAACTATAGGAAGTGATTGTTGGCTAATGAGGCTAATTAGAAGCATTGTCATGCAGTAATTTCCTTCATACTCATCACAAAATATTCAAATATCAACTCAATTAACCCCTTTAACATAGTATATGTAGTAACATATGTATTGTAACAAAGCATGGCTTCAGCTGCTGCAGCTTGGCTGTTTTGACACAGTGCCTCAATGCACAGTGAAAAAATCACAGACACTATACCACAACAGGTCATTGTTACATAGCTATCTTCCCCAACATGCACAATTCAGTGAATACAAGTGATACTGAAGCCTGTGTTATCCGTACACTGCCTTCTGTATGCTGACACTCCAAGTTTTCTACTGTGTGATACCTTATTGTTTTTCATTGTTTTTTGAAAGTTCTGAATTGGCTATAACTAGGACATTATTTTCAGATATTAATTGTGTTATTTGGAAATATCATGTCATATATATGACTACAATGCTATCTGGATCAACTCTTAATTTAACTATTTACTGATGGGGGTTACCTGCTAGGTGTAATTATAACCACCTGTATCATGTGAAAAGGTGTAAACTTAAAAACATTTGGGGAGTACATTGGCATGTAAATGTTGATCACTTTGGCAGAATTAAATGCTGCTCAGTTAGGTACATTTTTATCTTGATTTTAGAGTTAATCTTGAGTTATCTTGGTCTAGAGTTAATAAAGTCCTTTTTGATATTGTCATTATACTTTAAAGGGCATGTTCAATTCAGCTTTAGAGGTGGCCAAGTTTGAGGGCGCCCTCATCAGGACTGTCAGTGGGATCAGAGGTCAGATCAAGAAGGCTTCAAAGGCTCCTCCAGGGGCTTTTCGTGCATCTTTTGAGGATAAGCTCTTGTTAAGTGGTAAGTAAGATTCATTGATACATGCTATATTTGTTGAAATGGCTTCAGGTTTATAACATATTTGAGAACACCCCACTTTCAAACAACTTCTTCTTTCCATCATTATTTCACCGTACTTCTTCAGTACGGGGCCTTCAGGAGCAAATGGATGCTGTGAATATTCCCCCTATTCCCCCTCTCTGGGGCATCTAGTCTGTAATGTATCAGTGAAGTTTGCATGTTACAGCAGTCACAAACATTGCAACAACATTGAAATTACAAAGTGCTGATAGGTATCTCACACTCTGTAGATGTGTGGGTGTCATCTGATGTAAAAACAAAAGTATGAAAATGGAGGGCAATAATCAAACAAAACAGCCGCCCCCCCCCCTGCTCATTTTCTGATGAAACATAGCAACTTTTAGAAAAATTTAAGTAATGCAGTTCAGTTGGACAATGCAGTCAATTCCAATATAAGGTTTTGAGAAAATTTTTAAACAGAAAAAAACAACTAAAAACAATAGAGAAGGACAGGATTGAGCCATATGAAAGTTTGAGAAATTAAGAAGGGCCAAATATACCATGCAAAAATTTGTTAAAGTTATCTCAAAACTTTGACATGGGGAGGGGTTTAAGGGGATGGGTGCATCCCCTCCCCTTTGGAGAAAAACAGCTTTTTTAGGTCTCCAGATGCGGAGTGGTGTAATGTTTGTGCCTCAAATGTAATAAAGTTTATAGTGATCATGTGTTTTTTGCCATTATTTTTTTTTCAAGATTGGGCCATGTGGGGTGTTTCAACCCCCAAAACTACCCCCTTGGCTATACACCTGCTAGCAGCTATCTCCACCACTTTATTCTTGTTTATTCTTGCAGATATCGTCTTTCTTAGGACATGGTACCAGGTGCAACTACCAAAGTTTTACAACCCTGTGACTACCATGTTGCTGCCAAAAGAAAAGAAGGGTGCTTGGGTGGGGATGAAGACAGTTGGACAACTGAGGAGAGAGAAAAACATTCCAATACCTGTGAATGAAGATTCAATATACAAGGTAAAGAACAGTATGAACAATATAAACAAGTATGCAGCATTCATTTTTCTGTAAATTACAAAATCTCTTTGTTTTCAAGGCTATCTGAGACAGCCTGTTTTCTCGCTGGCGCAGTTTACATTTGCAGGTTTGCAGGTTTGGCATTGATGCAGATGTTGCAGGGGTTTGGGTTGGCTTCAGCCTCTCCCTTCAGAGCAAAATTTAACCCACAGAGCTTCCCAAACTACTGTCTGCCAAAGCGAAGAGGAATGCGTCTTATTTTAGATGTAAACTTCATCACCATTATATGACTTATTCATGTATGCTCTTATATTTCATGCTATTGTTTTCGAGTGAGTGTGTGTGTGCTCCTGTAGTTGTGAGCTGAAAGCCTAGACTGAAACCTGAGAAGTCCTTCCATTACTGTGTTCCATAACCACCTGTGCAGTGGGTACTACTGGGCAGAGTGGCTATTACAATGGTATACCTTATTCTGTGGGTGGCATAGGCTACTGAATGGTTTAAACAGGACCAGCTGTTGCCTTCTTGTGAATATTCACTAACAATCAGCCTGCCTTGATGCCACATATTTGTATGAATATCCCAAAGAATTTGTTCAGTGTTCACTCTGGCAGGCATTAGGGATATGAATGAACAAGGAATTAGAATATGATGTACAGCCTGCTACGTTGGCAAAGCAAAACCATGTTCGGTTTCAGGACCATAGAATGTCAATATCAGGGCTCTGGCTCTTTATTTTGAAGACAAAATTCATGCCATGAATGATTGTTTGTCAATCAATGAAAGTCTTCTTGACACAAACCTTTCAGCACTCTGTTGAAATGTCTTCCTGTGTGCATGTGTTGGAGTATAGTTTCTTAATTTTGCTTGGCACTCTTGAACTAAATTATTATCTGGCCTAATCACACTAATGCTTTTGTGGTAAAAAATATACTATGATTGGTGAATTACAAACATTTACTGTTTAGGTGGTTGCTCATTTCATGTACTTCCAAACAACCCCCTCTCCCCCTCCTGGTCACTCCCACAGGGAAAATCCAGCTATTCTGGTAGGAATATTGTTTGAGAGATAATTATCAAAGGTGATACTGTTTTGGTGGGAAATTCACAGGGCAAGTTGTCCATGGTGGGAATTTTACAAGGGAGATTGTCTAGGAGAGAATTCTCATATTGGATTTGTCACTGGGGAGAACCTGCCAAGAGGAGCTGGTCTGTCATGAAATTAATATCTTGTCCTGTTTGTGACCTGTGCTTGAGAATGTTACAAAGGGAATTTTATGGGAAAAGAAAACCTCTAAACAAGTGCATTCTGTAAATCTATTTCTTTTTCAGCCTATCCTTAGAAAAGAACGAAAGTTTAATCGGCTTGTGATTCCTCGTAAACTTGCCAAAGAACTCCCATTTAAGTACCGGCCCAAACAGTCTCTTAAGAAAGATGGTCTGACTATTGCTGGAACCAGAGCTGTTATCAGGGAACCGCACGAACGAAAGGTAAGTGAATGATGTGTTCTTGTAATCATGGACTTTGGAAGCAGTGTAAAGCAACCACTCCTGTTGGGCCATATTTCTTTGTACCCTTATATGGCAATTTATTCATTTTTTGCCTTCATGAAAGGAGGTGATCAAAAGGTTAGATTCATATTTTATAGATTGATTGCAAATTTTCTGAGGAAAATTTTGTTCAAACTGGATTGTAAATGAATTTAATGAACCATTTGTGAAATGTTTTATTCATAGATTGCAGCTTTGATGGAAGAATTGGGGGCGCTGTACAAGAATAAAGAGAGGAAAGACAAAGAAGAAAAACAGAAGAGGTCAAGAGAAAATAAGAAACAGGTGAAGACATGTTTGATAATGCAAAATATTTCAGCTATATATTTGAATGAGAGGTAGGGAAGGGAACATCTTTCCATTTTTTGGAGAACTCTGAATAAAATGGTAGAAGAAACACCTGAATTGGCTCACACAATGCACTGGGGCTATGGAAGATTAGCTCTTGTAGCAGCAGAAACCCCCAGAAAGCTGTTGAGGAGGGCAAAAAAATGAAGCATACAACAAAAATGAACCCTTCCCAAATGTTCAACAATCTAAATAGCCCAAAAGCATGAAATAACCCTCTTTAACTTTTCAGAGGGCAGTTTTTCTTCCCCCAAGAAGACTAAACTTGTACCCTGACCTATAGATTTTCTGGGGACATTACTACTTTTTTGGCAAAACAGTGTTCGGTGGTGCTAACTTCTGAAGGGTTTCAGCTTAGATGTTATGTATAGTTCTCAGTTGTCCTTAGTCAGGTTTTGCTAGGATTCATGAATTGTTTGCCTCAGGTCTTTGTTTGATGCAACTGTTGGTGATGGTGTAGGGCAAAGGTTCCTCACAGGCAGTAAATAATTCCCTGCACCTTGCAATCCTATTAAGACTTGTTGAAAAGAAAAAGGGTACAATTCACTTGACATAGTGTTTGTATAAGATGCACTGGTTCTTTTATGGCCTACCCTATCCTGCTCTGCCATGTCTTCTCCCTTCCCACCTGTCCTGTCCTGCATTGTCTGTCCTCTCATGCCCTGTCTTGTCCTGTCCTGTCCTGTCCTGTCTTGCCCTCTCATTTTTTGTCCTGTCTTGCCCTCTCATTTTTTGTCCTGTTCTTTTTGTCCTCTTCTGCTTATCATGTCCTGTCCTCCCTTTCTTGTCCTCTTGTATCCTGTCCTCACGTCCTGCCCTGTCCTTTTTTGACCTGTCCCTGCCCTATTATTTCCTGTTCTCTTGTCCTGCCCTATCCTATCTTGTCTTGTCCTGTCCTGCCCCACCCTTTTGTGTCCTGTCCTGCTGTCCTTTCTTGTCCTGTCCTATCATGTCCTGTCCTCCTTTTCTTGTCCTGTCATGTCCTGCCCTATCATGATCTGTCCTGTCCTGCTGTCCTCTTGTCCTGTACTGTCCTTTCTTGTCCTGTCCTGCCCTATGATGTTCTGTCCTGTCTTCTTTGTCCTTGAAATTTGATACTGTTGGAATATTTTAATATCTTTCCATGTTGATCTAGCATAAAACTACACCATATGTAGGGTATAGCAAACAAAGTTGTTAAATGTTCCCTCTAGTGGCATCAATATTATAAAAAGCTTCAATGCAATTTCAAATTAATGTGCTGCATTCAGATTTCTCATAGTGCACTTTATCTCGAGAAAAAATTGCATTTCTTTGAAAATTAGTATCAGTCCAATCTCTACATGCTATTTAGATGAGGTTTTCACCTCCTAAACGAGAAAAATTGTCTGCACATTTTGAAGTTATTGAATTTTGTCCCTGGCAAATCACTCTTATACAGAAAATATATCAATTCATCTTTGTTTTAAAGTTGAGTATGCTTGGAAATCAGTCAGTGACTTCTTCTCTACACGTGAAAAAAAGAAGAAAAGTTAGCATTTTATGGTTTTGTGGGGTTTGGTGAATATTTGGTTTCAATAAGTGTAAGGTCTTGCAGCAGTATTTTGATGAACTTTTTGAGGTAGCAGAATGTCATCAGATTCCAACTTTTTTAGGTGCTTCCTAGATTTTTTTGGTCTACAAAGGTGTAGTAAAGGTGTTTTGCCTAGAGGATCACTTTGGCTTGAGGGTTGTAATGCTTCTCAACAGTTGTAATGGATATAATTGAACTACATATTTTGCTTTTTATTTAACTTTTGGGTTCTCTGAATTTTCTGTGGGCCAGTCTAGAGGTCGTTGTAGGCAGCAAATGGCCTGAGGCCCTCCACGTGAGAACCCAGGATCTGATTCCATTGTTATTTCTTTTTAACATCTTCTGTTCATACTTATTACTTTTGGTTTAGCCGAGTGAGTATCTAAGATGAATACAAAGTTGTTTTTTTTATGTATTTCATAAGGAGTGCTATCTTCACGTTTGCATTTACGAGATTTCTTTTTTTCTTTTGTTCTGTAAAAGACCTTTCTGGTGACTTTGTTTGTTTTCCATTTCTCTCCTTATTTCCATTGTTGTGGCCTGTTTTTCTATTTTCCAGAAAACCTGTTACTTTAGACTAAGGGCTCGGAAGCTCAAGCTTATTTTGTTTTTACACTAAGTCTTATACTACAGTCATCAGCTGCTAGAAGGAATGTATTAACCAGTTTTCAGATCTTTTTTTAATAATTCTGTAATGGTTGTAAAATATTTCTGTTTGCATAATAAGTAAAATCTGCCTATAATTGAATGTTTGTGAATGGTATTAACCAATTATTCCTTCACATCTCGTACATACTTAGCAATCCTCCTTTATTTATTGACTCTATTTTAAAGAAGCAATAAAATGCTGGCAATCCTTAATAGTCCAAAATGTGATCTTAAAAGCATATTCTGGTGACCAAATTTGATGTTTTTAAAAAACGCAGGATAGTCTTTTGTATCATAAAAATGTGAAAACCCTATCTCAGTGGTATGTTGTATTTGAAGATACTAATTTTTAAAGAAATTATTGCTATATCTGCAGTTTTTACCGTGCATGATATGAAAGTTGAATGTCATATGGGCAAATTACTCAGAGACAGCCTAAGTATTTCTTTGAAATGTCGACACCACTGTATGAAATGTTCGCTTTGTATGCTGTTTCACAGACACGGCATAGGTCTACTAGATTACCAATTTTTTTTTACCATTACAACAATGTCGTAAAAGCGAAATTTCATAAGAATTCCCAAGGTCGTCGTCTGGAGTCACCAGAGGTCCAAACGCAAAATATCCCAAGAATTCTCAAGATCAAGTATTAACACAAAACTATTTTCCCAACACGTTAAGAGAGCATTTGACCAGTGACTGAAAGAAATGGAACTAGGCATCATTTGGAATAAAACACACATCATCAAAACTAAGCATTTTTGTATTCTGGTTAACATTCCAACAATGTCAGATTCAAGGACAAACAAGATATTCAATTATTTAGAATAACAAAAGATCTCTGAAGTAACATGGGCCATGTTCCCACTTGGATCCCCTGATGCTGATCCCCCAAGCTCAGTCCACTGGAAAATTTTGTGGCAAGATCTGATCTCCTCCTCCTATTCAAGCATCAGGAAGTTGCATCAATGAAATTATGTCTGCAGGTCATGTTTGTGTTTACAAGTTTGTGTGGAGGGGGATGTGAGATAACAAGCTGTGGTGTGGAAGAACATCATTCGTTTGCTTTGATCTCAGGTCACCTCGATCCTCGTTGTGTTCTCACTTGCTTTTTTGATCGCCTGCACACTGTCTGATCCTCCCGGAAGGGGCAATCAAGCTCTTGAGATCTGATCCGGGGAAAGAGACCGTTCCTACTTGCAAATTGATCTCCTGCTCGGGGTCAGATCCGGATCGGATTGCCTACTCATACTCAAGTAGGAACACACTGCTAACTTTGCATCCATTTTGTGACCTTGAGAAACCTTGGAGGGATTTTGCAACAAATGTAATCAATCTTCACCAAGGTATATGTTGAGTTAGGAGTGAAGTTTTGCTATGTGGTCTGTTCGACATGTGCTTAATGTTCTCCTCTTGTAAAACGCCTACATAATGCTGCCAGACATTGCCTCTTAGCATTCTTTCCCTTTTTCTTTCTTTCTCAGTTGAAGGCAGATGAAGATAAATTGCTGACAAGGCAAAGGAAGGATAAAAAGGAAATGTTTCGTCTCCTGGGACAAATGAAGAAGAAGAAAAAATTTTGAGCCTCTCACAGTCTCACATCATCTCCTCTTCCCTGTCTCTTAAGGGTAGAGCCCTTCAGCCATCAATCGAAGATTACTCGCATGACAGTCTTTAATGCAACTCGCACAGTGTACTAGTTTTGGACTCTTACAGCTGTTTTGGAACTTACAAGCTATTCTCATCATTGGTGTGCACCATGCAAATCTTTGTTTGAATAGTTTAGAATGTGACAGTATTTATTTTCTGAGACGGTGAAGTGCATTGCAGTGAGCCATGAATCTGTTGGACTGTACCACATCTTCTGACAATAAGAGTGCCTCAAATCATGCCAATGGTGTTAACCTTGTTTGGCATGCA
Source organism: Holothuria glaberrima (assembly GCA_009936505.3). Classification (NCBI taxonomy): domain Eukaryota; kingdom Metazoa; phylum Echinodermata; class Holothuroidea; order Aspidochirotida; family Holothuriidae; genus Holothuria; species Holothuria glaberrima. Next base: position 11,880 of record WURT03003541.1, read on the forward strand.
GTAACCAAAGTGCCATCTGGCAAACATGTAGCACCATAGATCATTTTCCAAATAGCAATTACAAAGGATT
>WURT03003541.1:12049-36259 GCA_009936505.3 Holothuria glaberrima
GCATGCAGTAACCAAAGTGCCATCTGGCAAACATGTAGCACCATAGATCATTTTCCAAATAGCAATTACAAAGGATTATACGAAAAGGTTGTTTTTGGCCACAGTAAATGCCTTGCTAAAAGAGATTTAAACCAAAACTATGCCCCATAATCCTTTGTAATTACTATTTGGAAAAATGGTCTGATAAAAGAGAAGTCCACCAATCTTCCCATTGTTCAAAATCTTACTTTGCTGCAGAAGTCTATGTGACCACTTTCAGTTTAGGACGAACACTTTTGCTTGAAATTTTAAGCATGTTTCTCCCCCCCCCCCCCAACTAGCACATACTTTGCTCTGCCTAATAGCATGTGCTTTGCCCACCCCCAAATTCCAATTTTTTTCAGGAAAGTGGGGTTGGGGAGGAAAGGTGTCACAGCCTTCTTCCAGCCTCCTGCCCCCATTGTAGCCTGTGCTTTGCTGATTGGTCAAGAAGGTGCACCATCATATTTAGACCATCATTGGTGCAGCTTTTGTCAACCGTTGCTTTCATTGAGTGTCTAAAGGTGTGATAGGCTTCCGCTTTGTGAATCATGTATGAATGAATTGTGTGCGGAAGGTGTGATCTACGAAAACACCAATTGTCTAGATAATTTTTTAAGATGAATAAAGACTCCAGATTTGGATAAAGTTGATTATAATGTTTTTTCTTCATTTTAAATTACCAATTTCCACATTGATGAGACTGGGTGAAAGGACCCCGTGGGTATTTTGAATGAAAAATGCTGTTATTGATACAACATTGCTCTTTTATTGGAGAATGTAATTTGGACAAAAAGTAATGCAAGAAACTACCACTATCAAATAAGGTTTATTATTATGATAGCATAACATGAAGTTTTATATTTGGCTTTGGTTGAAAAAAGTAAAAATTATAAAACTAGGGATATTTGTTTAGAAAAATTGGCATAAATCAAGGGAATTGTCAGGGCGACCAGATATCAATGAGGATTACATATTTTTAAGTACATAACAAGGCCCCAGTTGAAATTAAAAAAAAAGATTCCCGGAAGGGTGGGGGGGGGTACCTGACACCCCCTGGTTACAAGTTATCAGCATAGTTCCGATTTTCAGCTGTATTTTCATCAGCAATAAATGCAGGTGATGCACCAGAATTTAACAGCTGATGAGCACTGTCTCGTAAGATATTTTCTGATTGGCTGATGGTATTGTATTGTATCGGTATCGATTGTATCCTTTGTTACGGGTAGGGATTAGGGTTAGCGTTAGCCAGTCATAAAAATTCTTCGGAGACAGTGCTCATCGGCCCGATTTCGCCTGACAGGAGGAAGTAAAACACGACAGGAGAGCACTAACCGTATGATTTGAAGAAAACCTTTATACAAAATTACTCCATGACAAGCAGTGCTGTGGTCGAGTCCGGACTCGGGACTCGGCTCACAGAATTTGAAGGACTCGACTTAATTCTTGGAAATTCTCCCTATTGGATTATTACAGGGACTCGAGTCCCATCATCAGCAAAAATGTGAGGGACTCGTGACTCGGAACATCCGGACTCGACTACAGCACTGATGACAAGGCAAAGCATAACTTTTTAACTCTAGGCCTTTAAAGATTTGAAAGTGAAAATAGATGAACAGGCGGGACGGTTGACCTTAGTAAGGGATAGCGTGCATTTAGTCGTATCCATACGACCTGCTCGATGAAATGATTAAACCAACCGTTTTGACTCGCTATAACCGTGACGGACGAAAAAAAAATAAAAAGTAAAGTAGAAATAAAAGATACTGCGAGTATGAATAAATGCTCATCCTTCAAAGAAAATCGTGTAGACTACCTTTGAGGGTAAAGGATACTTGCTAAGGGGAGAAGGGTTGGCCTTTTAACCTGCACGGGAATGTTACAAGAAAGAAAGCGTTACAGCGAAGATTTTCAAAGCGCGAAGCACTCCAGAAATTTTTTGGTCTTAGTGAAGAATCTGGCCTCCTTAAAAGAAGGGTTTAAGCAAAAATTAACTTTTCATATGTGAAAGAGGAACTAAATCTAAAACCAAGCAAACCTTCAGGATGACCGGACGCGACCGTCATGGATGGCTCATGAAAATGTAAATTAGTTGAAAGTTTTTTGATATCATTGTTTTACATGCAAAAATGGGCCTTCTATGTGTCAAATATATTGAGTGTGAGGATTGTTGGCCTTGACCACCAAATAAGCATTATAGTAAAAGGGGTCCTGGTTAAGTAACATTTTACATTACATTACATCCTCTTCTAAATATTTGCTTCTCTACCTTTCGTCATGTTTCAATACTACGATCCCTGAAGTTTTTGTTATACCACTAACCGATTTTCATAGGTTGTACCCCATCCCCCACTCACCCTTCACCTAAGGCCACTGGGAACATTAGTGGTGGTAATATGTGACACGGACTACCAGCTCGGAGCTTCATTGTCAGTTAGCGCATTCTTTACTACTTAATTTTGCCTAAACACCTAGCAGACCCATCGGAATTATTCTCAGGGTCTATGCATAAACGTATCTACATTTTAAGAAACTAAGTTACCGAATGAAAATCCCCGTATGATGTACTGGCGCTAGATATTGAGAACAATTTTGACCTATTACACTTCAAGTGGTGCAATCTGATACATTGCGAACGAAATTTTCTTTAAAACATTTTTCTGACCAAAAATACGATAGGCGTGACTTTTCGGCGGAGTGGGGATGGGGTTGGGGATCAAAGACACTGTGGAATCCCCACTGGATCCTCCCCTTCATGATTAAAGTTGTGTGTATGCGTATGTTTGGTCCTCTAACAGGAAAACTAATTAAACGTTTCCCTTGCATGGAACGATCTACACAAGTACGTACCGCACCGTATTTAGGAGAATTTACAAACAATTATCTCAAGTAACAACGGAGGCAGGGGGGTCGGTGGCCACTATTCAGTTAACGAAAAGGCTAACCAGTGATGATCATGTAGGCTTATCTGTCAAAATATCAAGATACCTGGAATCCACAGGTACTCCTACAGAAAAGCTACGAAAGAAAATACTGTTTAGATGTAATTTTCTGTCTTTTGAAAGTAAAAACACAAACTATACCTTTATGCTCAAAAAGGAGTGGAGGCGAGGCAAGGCCCCTGGCCAGAGAACGACGGCAATAATTCAGGCGCAGCCGGGGGAAAAAGAAGCACACCTATGCGTCTGTTCTTATACATACATACACACATACACACACACATGCATACATACATACACACATACATACATACTAACTTTTATACAGCGCAAATTCCATATGATCAATGAGCTTAATAAAACAAGAAAAATTATACCAACAAAATAACAGTCAATTAAATAGGTAAGTCTTAAGTTCTTGCTGTGTTTTTGGTCCAAGCCCGTAGTCAGTGGGGGAAGGAGAGCACCCCGACAAGAAAAAATTCGCTCCTGGACAAAAATTCAATACACAAAAATAATTCGCTCAAAAATTACCATTGCATCGATGCATTTTAGTACATCTGGTCCCCCTGAAAAAAATTTTCGCCCCCTGGAAGCTATCTCGCCTCACCCTTTACTACCTTGTACGACTACGAGCCTGCTTCGATCATTCTCAATTTAAATTCCCCATGGCAAAATCCTGGTTATGCGCCTTTGGACACAGATCCGCGCCCACGCCTAGAAATAGGATTTTAATAAGCTCATTGGACCACACTATACGAGGTCCACAGTAATACTCTCTACGGCCATTTATTACGCATATTAGGCCTAGAAGTGACCCATTGAGCCACAGATAATTGGCATATCATTGCTTCAATCTTGTTCGAAGATTATTCGTTTTAAGAATTATTTTAAAAAAAGAATATCGTTAGCAAGTACTCTTTTACTCCTCTTTCGCATCTAATACCCTTCCTTCCAAAGTATATAAACCTGGAAACTTTCCGAACCGATGCTGTCTGCCCTAACTGCATGAACTGGATTAAGTGCGCACACATTTTGTTGTGATTTGATATAATGTATCTGTAGCAATATAAGTTCAAACCTGTTAGAATTTTATCAAGTGTCAACAGGAATTTTCTACAACTATTAATGAAACAATCCCATACGTGTTTCACACTATGGTAAATAATAAACTACACTTTTACACGTGGTCGGCGATCAGAGGGGGGGGGGGCGGGGGACACGTTTCCCAATATTTGAAAAAATCGCCCATTGACTTTGATTTTTCACACAGTAAATTTTACTTTGATTTTACTGAGATTTTACCCTCCTCCTTCTGGAAAGGGGGAATCCCCCTCCCCCTTGATGGAAACCCTGCTCACGCACCCTTAAGTACACCCTCGGGCTTATCATTCGCGTACGCAGGATTTTTATTTGTAGGGGGAGGGGTGACTTTACTTTTGACAAAAACACCGAGTGTAGGTACCCATGTGAACGCGAAGCATCTTTTTTATCTTTTTCTAAAACTCTGGACATCAACGTCCTCACCAGACACGCACCTGTCATACAAAAGACGAAATGTCAATGTTAAACCCAGACGTGAGTTGGTTCCCCTTTAATTGGCATGGTTAACGTGTCAATAAATAACACTTACAGATCAAAATCTATCAAATGGCGTCAATTTAACTGAACCTTTGCAAATATAGTTTGAGCAACGAAGGTTGTAAATTGAAGACATAGATAAAACCATATACTGAGGGTATCTCATATTACTATTTCTAATGAACGATTAACCTTTCTGAGAGCAGATAAATTGAAGAAATCGCGCCTCACGGCCCATAAAAACTTAACAAAGTAAAAATCCCATACACTTACAGTCCCTCCTCAGTGTAACAGTTGGGGCTCTCGTAATGGTGAGCGGAAAAAACCCTCGTTACTGGAAGGTTTCAACAAATTTCGATGTCACCGACTTATAATTCCCGCTCTTAGCGGCATTTTTAAATAAAAATGACCCTTATCAAACATTAAAATAAAGTGACCAATCACCATAAAAAGTCTACAGACTGTTGTAAAATTACAGAACAAAAATAGAGAAATACAAAGAGGAATCGGACAAAGTGTTTTTTGCGTTTTTTGGAAACAAATTTACAGCACCTTTTCCGTTTTCTTTATGTAATTTTTTTCTTCTGTAAATCTACTACCCCGCGGAGCGGACGAAATTTTTCCGTTCAGCTCAAACCGGGGCTCGGCAGCCTGTGGGGCGTGCAGCCACAGAGGCGCTGCGCAGGCTATAAATCTACAGAAACTTTTAACACTGTTCTTTTTCTTCTTCCAGGTTCCCTGATTTGACGTAACAAACGACTGTACACACGTGTTATAGTAGTGTCAACTCTGATTCTCAGATCATGGAGCTATTAGTGGTGTCTGGAGGGAGACGTACATCGAAATCAAATGTTGTCAGTTTGGCGAAATCAAAGGCGTATCTAGGAATTTTCGATAGGGGGGAAGTAAAGTTTGATTGATCTCTGTCCCTAGGGAGGGGTCTAAATGGAGGGCTACCCCCTTTGAAAATGTTTGCTTTTAGAAGAGGGCAAAATGGTGCCATATTTGACACATTTTGGAGCATTTTCCTTTTTTGCCTCAACTGTTTCTTCACGCATGACGTTTAATGGGGGGGGGGGGCGCCTGTTGCGCTCCCCTTGGATTCGCCACTGGACGAAATTTCCTTGGCAATCCTCCTTTGATCAATCTTTTGGGATACATTTTACAATTCAGGTGTGATTATATATTGCCGAAGGTGAAACTTATCTATAAATTAACGATGACAGGCCTCTGAATGTGTGATTATGAGTGAGATCTTAAAATAATAAAATGTTTAGAAACATCTTATTTCCAGGGGTGGCGCCAGGACTTACCCGACATGGGGCCAAGCTTCGCGACGGGAAAGCCATCACCCGAAGCCACGACCAAGGCGATTGCTTGCCGAAAGAATTTCGAAAGTAAAATTTTGTATTGCGCGATGAAATATTTTTTCTTCTTTATACAGAGGATTTAGATTGAAGGTTTTTATTGAAAGAAATTTGGGATGTTTGGATTTTTGGGAGAATTGGAAAATTTTGGATTTTTTAGTGAAAAAGCTGCCCTTCCTAATAGCATAATAAATCGATCGTCGGGCAGACTGACTGTAGTCGGAATTACATAGTTAAGGTTCAATAGGGTTAAGGTTCCAAGACGACATTGGAAAAGTTCGAGGACCAGCCTTCCCCACGGGAGGGGCCGGTGACACCTCTGCATTTAAAAATGCTTGCGAAGTGCAATATCCAGCAATATGTGCAGCGATTTTGAATACAAAACTTCTTTGAAACCTCCGCCCGACTGGTGTAGGCCCTTCACCAAGATAGCGCAACAAACTATTTTCCCCCTTCCAGTACCCTAGTCTGGGGATAACCCGGGGAAGTTTATGACACAGTCTAAACGGAGTAGCCACCAAGGGGCTTACCTGTAGATAGTAAACACCAGAGCGGACCACTGTTTTTCATCCGTGCATGGTAGCCATCTTGGAGATGGTGCAGAGGAAGAGGGTAATATGTAAGGCCGCACTTAGGTGTAAAATGGTGCTATCTTCGGAAAAGCTCTGAACTGATTATATGTTTAGAAATTGTCTTTACTTAATGATTTTTTCTCCTGTTTTGAGCTAAACGTAACCAAGAGGTGCTTTCTAAGAGGAGAGTACGGCATCCCTACTCTTTATTTTTGTGTGAATGAGGTAGCTCTGAGGCATATTTGTGCTGTTTTGGTCAGGTTTGGTAAAGCGTTGAACCAGTTGTCATGTGTTTAAGTAATAATTATTATTTCGTGGTGCTTTCTTCGCTTTTTGGGGAGGGGGTTGTCCAAGGTAAGGGACGACACCCCCACTCTTGGAGAAAACTGTTTTGTTCTGATATTTCCTAGATATAAATTGGGACCACTTTTGGTAAAGCGTTGAACCGGTTGTCATGTGTTTAGGTAATCATTATTGTTTCGTGGTGTTTTCTTCGCTTTTTTGGGGAGGGGGTTGCCCAAGGTGAGGGACGACACCCCACTCTTGGAAAAAACTGTGTTGTTCTGATATTTCCTAGATCTAAATTGGTGCCACTTTTGGTAAAGCGTTGAACTGGTTTTATGATAAGAAATTTTACTTATTTAAGGAATTTTTTGGCTGTGGCCCATGGCTGGCAACGTTTTAGGGCTACCCCTTCTTAGTGCACCACTGATGGATCGCCTTAGGTTGGCGAGGAGCTGACTGAAGCGTAGGCATTGCAAGAGAACTTTGGTTGAAATGCCTACCAGATGGTTACTGATAATTTAAGGCCTTGTAAGTTGCATCGAAACAATCTCTAGTTTTAGATTTTATGCTTTAGAAACAAATTTGGATATCAAGAAGAAAGAAGAGATTTGATTAATACTTAAGTTACTTTACAAGCTTATTTAGTCTAGCGTATGATTAAAAGTAATCATATGGAATTAAATAACGGCATGCTGTGGTATGATCTATGAGAAATAATGCGAAAGATCTTCGGCCTGCGTTTATGCAGGTGTATTCAAGCTGTATATTTTGTAGGGGAAAGAAGGGTTATTAGTCAGGAGTGAACTAAAAAAAAAAAAAAAAAAATCCGCACGGTGGCTCCCAGCGAAAATGTGAGGAAAAGCCTTATATACGATTTCTCAGGTTTTAAGGGCCTTAAACTCATAACAAGGGCAGTGAATTTTCAGCATGATAGTATTTTTTCTCAAATAGTCCAACTTTTATTTACCGGTTTGGAAATCTCAGGGGTGGGGATGTGGGTCAACTGTCTCTTTCCCCACAGCCTACGGCCCTGCTTTCACGTTTTGAAACCTGACACCTGCCCTGGCCATAATCGATTAATTCTTTAACATTCCTAGAAAAGAGAGTTTATGAAACAGACTTTACGATTCTGTGGTTTGCAACAGGCACGTCGTCGGGGTAGGGTGCCCATAGGAAAATGTTTTCCCTCTGGCAATTTTAGTGAACCAAAATTACTCTTGCCGAAATACATCATAACATGTCTTACCTCTCTGGAAAACATTCCTCCTCCCTAGAGGCGCTAAGGTCAGTACCTTTTCTGGCTGTGCGGGTCGCGAAATTTTTTTCCCACTTAGATATGGACAAACCATGGCAATGGACCAATCAGCTTCTGCCACGTCAAAGCTACGTCATTTCCCGCAAATGACATTTTCTCTACATATTTTTGTAATTCTGACTTCGGATTATGAAAGTACATGCCAGATATCCGTAGGACACGTAAACCTAACCTATATTTTAACCCTAACCATTATTTGAAACAATTGTCAAAATTGTTGAAAGTTCGCAATGGACAAATCGAAGTGGGAAAAAAATTAGCGTGCGGGCCTGGTAGTTTATGTAAAACTGTGCGAGGCTCATTTACATAAATTATATACATTTACTGAACGTCTCTTCTTTAACTTCATATAAAAAGGTTTTTTCATTCTGTTTTACGGGGGAATTATTTGATGGTGCAATCCTAAGTGTTTATTACGTTATTTGGTCGGTGCTGGTACTATTTTCACAGTTATCGAGTATAAAGCGAGTTCGACATTACAGGATCACAACGCTTTGCTGGAAACATTGCACTTTTATTATACCAACGATTAAGACATTTGCACCTATTGTATTAGCAAACGCAACCTTTTCACCACAATCGCGGTTATCGACACCGCTTGCGGGGTAGAGTGATTGGTTTAACAGACTCTTAAACTTAGTCAGACAAGGTTAAATGAGAAATATTTTATTGTGCAAAGGCAATGAACAAAACCGTCACTCAAAGCCTGTATATGTGTGAAAAAATTGCTGAAGCGGTCTGTTGGTAAGGTAAAATTCCCAGCATGCATATATCATATGGTTTTATATCGAACTAGTTTATTCTATCAAGAACAAGAAATCCTGTCTAATTAATCATAAAGTAACATAATACTATGTTACAAGACACCAGCGCGGTTGTAGGGACATATATATATATATATTTTTTTTGGGGGGGGGGCTATGTTGCCATTGCCCTGGTGAGAGCGGATAAAGAGAAGGCCAGTAGCCACGAATTCTGACATAGGGGCACCGAAGAATATGTTTGTAGCTAGTGATGTCACCAGATGATGGCAGTTTGCGGAAACAACAGGGATGATATCTCAGGCCGTACACGGATAGCTTAAAGAAATCGGACCTACGCGTGAACGTGCTCGCGAAAAGTTCCCCTTACCTGGCAGCAATACCTCCTCCTCTTGCGAAACAGAGACGTGCAACTTTTGGATAGTCTAAAAAAATGAACGGAACAATGCTATGGTCATGATGGTGCTTCTTCAGCTACGCAAGCGGAGATGAAGATTTGGGTGTTTTTCGGATGGTAAGGGGATTATGCTGCCATGAACTGTCATAAGGACTGAGGTGTGATCCATCGTAATTTTGGTGGGATCCAGACTGAGGGAAAATCCCCGAAATGTCTATAACATTAATACGATGGGAACACTAGCATGAAGCTTTGAGCTGACTTCCGAATGGCACTGAGAATACACCAAACTCTTCACAGCTCACAGCTATCGCATCTTTACTTCTAACAAAATTTTGTATAAACAGCTTGCAACAGGGTGAAATGAACAATAATCATGGGCGGGAAAACTATTTTTCGGATTAATTCGTGGTTCGAGTAAATTTAGACCATAACTTGCCATCACTGGCATGTTACGAATGTTGCTCAAAGTATTACATTGCTACATTAGAACACATTAAAGCCCGCTTCTAACTTTAGCAGTACACTTAGTTTGTGCTAGAAATATATCTAGAAATACTTCTTTTAAGTTGTGCTAATAATTTTCGTGAGTGATACAACGTGGACTGCGAGGACTGCACGCCGAAATTTGGGGGTATACTTCATTGCCTCAAGGAAAATCTGCATGAAGGCATAACCAGGGTTGGTGCTTAGATTTGCCGACATGGGGGCCAAGCGCCCCGACTGTGGGGTCATCTACTCAAAGCCCCTACAGATGCAATGGGTTGTCGAAAGGATGCTGGACTAGAAATACAAGGCGCGGAAAGCGCGCTAAATAATTTGGGGTTATATTGAGAAACATTTCATATTTTTCGTTTCATTAAGGAAAGTTGAGAAACTAAGGGGTTTTATTGAAGAATCTGCCTCACTTAAAAGCAAAGCAAGAAATTTGATGGAGCAACTGCATCCCAATATTAAAGACACCTTTCTCCAGGTACAAGTACCGCTCACGTGATAGCTGAAAGTTGGCCATCTATGACACTTTCAATTATTTTACCATGACGATGAAGAATTTAAGCTAGAAAATACCTCATCACTCAATCAAAGCTTAAATCTTTCCTCATCCAACTGAAAAGCCCTAACCCCTTCCCCAATCTTTATTTGACCCCAGCTGATATTTCATCCAGTCTACTCATATATCTATAATTTACCTTTGTAAAATATCCAAAAAGCTGTACAATATCTCTTTTTGATACTACATCATAAGGAAAACAAATCGATCGCACTTACATACTCATAAAGGAGGTGTCTAACCGTAATGACTCACTCGCAATAAACTTAGGAAACATATAAAATGTTTTGAGGTTTAGATTCGATGGTGAACGATCAGACAGACTTACCAAAGCAAACTTTATCTTACTGACACTCTCTTTCTTGAAACATACGAGAAGAGATTTTTGACCGTCTTTTGATCTTAGCCTTGGCATAAAAACCTACTGACTACAGTCGTATGTCTCTGCATAAAAGTCCTAGAAATTCCTGAACATGTCGTGCCTATTGACCAAGATGTAAGCAGAGAGTTTCTGTTTGTCAAATAGCAACTCCTTGGTGTAAGGAGCACCGTGCTATGTCCTATTTTCAACCATGACCGTTCGGGCCAGGGGGCTCGAGGCGGCCGCCCCAAATGTCAGAAACCTGGTTAAATCGGGCAGATACTTTGTCTCAGTCGGGCGGAAAAATTGGATAGTTAAATGCACCGGGTTGAGGTCTGGAGTAGGGCAAAAATTACTGCCCTCCCTGAGAAACACAGTCCCGTTCGACCATTTTTTCAACGGAAGTAAATAATATCATGCTTGTCAAAATTATGTGTGGCTATTATGTAATTAACTGTCGTTTTTTCTTAAGTTAACCTACTATTGTCATTTAAGTTTAAGCTTGATGAAATCTAAGTACCATATAGCACAAAATTATACGATTACTTTACTCTGAATCCAACCTCCGATGATCTTTAAATAATATTTTACCGGTACCTCTTGATTGTGTACTATCATAGTAACGACCGTATGCCCTGAAAAATAATATTACTCTCTTGCATTAGCCGTCGTCGAATGATACTTAACGTCACTCCTTAATCTCAATCCAACTCTTCCTAACTGAAAAAAATTTGAATCCAATTCAGGGAAAATAATATCGGATAAACTGTTTTTTTATCATCCCAATCTTGATCTCGCATCACTGGTGTGGCAGGAACACAGTCATAAGTTTAAGATTGCGGAAGGGTACACTCTTAAAACATTCTGGTTAAATTTAACCAGATATATTTCCTGGTTGGAGGTTACCACGAAATCCTGATCAGAGAAACATTTTTCTGGTTAGAGTAACGACTCTTGGTCAAAATTTGACATTTTCTGGTTAAATTTGAACAGGATCTCCTGGTAACTTTAACCAGGAAATGTATGGTTAATTTTTCACCAGGATGTTTTTAGAGTTTATTATGATACTGGAGGTGTAAAAGTATTGAAGTCAAATAAGGCTTCTACAGTTGAGTTAGTTAGATGAGGTTTTCGGCAAAGTTTCTAACCAATTGGTTTAAGTCGGGCCGGCCAAGACCTTTTTCCAGTTGTTGCTCACTGGCTTGTTTTCCCTACTCCATTGCTTATGCTGAGCACCAAGCACAATGGCAGTTGGTGCCATTGTGCTTATACAGTTGAAGACTTGTTGAAGAGTCAGTACCTCTCCCTCCACTGAGTTGTCAATCCCAGGACGTTTTCATCAGGGCTTCTCCTGAAGAAAGCGCGAAACGGTCTGAGAGACCTAGGCCGAAGTTAGGAATGAGGTCATTTAGTATCCCGAATGCTCTTTACAGGAATATGCACCCTTAAATACAAATTTGTTACTACAGTTATGCATCTACCAAACAGGACGCCAGTATGTTGGAAAGGACATCCAATCAGGATGATGGAGATTTCGACCCATCACCCCATAGCCCATACTGGTTGCCTTCTCCTATCGAGAATCCTGTACATATGTGGCTTCACTGGACCACTCCTTTGTGTCCTTTCCACCCAACAACCAGCTTCTCCTTACGGACCTGTTTACATGAATGTTACAAATTACAGTATGTTTCTCAAAAATGTGAATTAGGTTTCATCTAAATCAAGTAGGAAGCATAATTATCGCATGGGCGGCGATCCCCGGGACGGAAAAGGGGGACATGTCCCCAATATTTAAGAAATCGTCCATTGACTTTGATTTTTCATACAGTAAATTATTTGAAAATGGGATCATGTCCCCCAATACTGAAGACAAATCGACGCCCTTGATTAATCGCATTGGCGGCAATCATGAGGGGGGGGGGAGACAAAGGGAACATCTCTCCCAATATTTTTAGTGGGGGACATAATATCAAGTATTCCCACCCATCCCATATTTAGAGGTATGCAGAGATGTTGTTGCACACATTTTCCATATGAATAATTGTTATTCTAGCAAAGAAATGGCAACTGGGGAGAACTTTAGATCAGAAATATGTGATCAGTGTCCTCTAGAATGCACCAAATCGCTTGACTTCCAAGGGCTTCGCCCCTGGACTCCAACAGGGAACCTATGGCGGTCCTCTGCACCCCTGGCCGGAGTCGCAAAGCGTCACGCAAGCAGACCCCCAGTCAATAACTTTAACAGATCGCAGCCCTGATTAATCGCTCACGGTTTGATAAAAAATAAAACTGGAAAGCCACGGTTTCCTCTTCGTCTTCAGCGTCGGTGGCTCTGTGAGAACATTATTTTGTAGAATTGATTTCTTAAGTGTTGTTCCAAACACTGGTTACACATAACTAATAAATCACACTGTCAGGTTGTTATCTTGTTTTCAAATGCGTATACAGGGGTGTTACTTTTGAGTTCCGTCGCCGCGACGGCGTGACGTCTGTTCTTGCGTCTTTTGATTGACATATCTCTGAGTTTATACATGAAGACGATGAAAACGTCGTAGATCAGCTCTATGAACTCGAATACTGTCAGAACAGATACACCAATCCAAAGACCAAACTGACCACCAAGGTCACTCAAGAGGTCGTACCACTGTAGAACAAAATAAAAAATAGTAGTCATTGCAAGGGTGACGATCCAGGGGGACAGGGGGACATGTCTCCCCCATATTTGAGAAATCGTCCATTGACTTGGAGTCATGCCCCCGCCAATATTGAAAACAAATCCTTTCGGCAAAGGACGAGGGGCGAAAACTAGTCAAATACCTCCGAAGGTGTTCTGACCTCCTGGTGGGGTGGGGGGGGGGGTCTACATCACCAAATAAGACACCAAACTAAGTATGACTAAGTGCTCAGAATTCAGAATTCTGCATCATGTGTAATAGTCTTTGCAAATTTTGAAACTTAACTAGTAGGCTTTTGTAACACTTGATGATGAATAATGCAGTACCCAATTCAAGCCCGTAGCCAAGGGGATGGCGCCCAAAAATTTCCCCTAGAAGATTAAAGTTGCCTTTGCCTTAATGCATTTTAGTTTATCTCGCACCCCTAATAAATATTTTGGCCCTGGAAACTATCTCGCCCCTTCAGTATCTTGTCTGGCTATTTGGTACTTATTAACTAAAAAAATTAAAATATCGAAAAATACTTGAATACCTGAATTCCTTCACCTTTGTAAAAAAATTTATGAAGCACACATTGCTCTATTTATGCAATACATTCCATGACAGTTCACAAGGCAACTTCAATGCAATGAATTAAATATTAGCTATTAAATGTTCTCTGAAATAAGTATATTTTCATTTCATTTCATATTTTAGTTACATTTTGAAGGAGACTGTCAATTACAAAGCTTTTACTACATCAGGCAAAGCATTCCAATGTTTTGGCAACCCGTCGAAAATGAACTGTGAGAAAAGGTCTTATGTTTGGTGAACAAATCTCTTGAGATATCAAATTTGAATTCTAGTATTACTTCCGAATGCCGTCAAGTTGATAAGATGGGACAGCTTTTTTCAGAAAAGGTTTTTCAACTCTTTAAAGGGAGAAGGCAGTCGCCCCAAGTTCATTTTCAAAAATTTGCTAAATCTTACAGATCTCCTCTTATTTCTCTCACAAGTGTTTTTGTAATGTTTCCTTATAAAATCATTGAATACTGAAGGTGCACCAAGGAGTTATTCTGCATAAATTTAAAGAAATAAGTGACAAAACTATTGTCACGTGATTGATATGAGCCATTCCTGAACTACTGTAGCGGGGTGCACTAACTCAAATTTGGAGGACTTCATTTTCCCTTTAAAGAGAAGAACTAGAAGCCTGTATTTCTATCTGGTAGTAACTTGGTAAGAAATGAAGAGCACTGCTCGAGTACCACCGGAAAATTTCGATAGGCTATACTAAGTACCAAATCTTGACGGCCAAGTTCTAAATTCGTTTGAAAGAATGCAACGTATTCTCTGCACAGATGAGTGTTTTCATGGTCCATGCATCGGTCAGCACTTGACCGGTCCTAAGTGGCAGGAAATAAAGGCATTAGATAATTCCATGCGTGGAGCCCGCAGGGTGTTAGGACCTAAGCGTCTCTGCATGTGCGCACGGGTAGCTTTAACAAATAGGGTCCAGTTTCCATGCGTGGAGTATTGCCAATGTTGCTAATATTAGTATATGTTCCGTCCAGTGCAGGCCGATGTACATGCTTTTTCAGTAGGGGGGGGGGGAGGAGGGTTCGATTTTGCCACAAGTGGAACCTTTTGCCCACCGACTTTGACCCGCAAGTGCCGAAGACACATGCATCGAACGCTGAAGGCGCAACTTATTTAGGGGTTCGGATGTATCTTCCCTCCCATTGTTTACCTGTTTTCATATACCGAGACTAGCTGAATATGATACTCTGCAGGTTCATCTTTCTTAATAAAACACCAAACGTCTCATCATATACTACTAAAGTACTACCAGAAGAGGAATTCCAGATCTTGCGGGGGTCCCTCCGACCCCCCCCCCCCGCATACGGGCCTGCAGTGGCTCAAATGGTGGACAAGTTAAGGCTCTAATTCTCATTTAAATATATCTTCAGCTTTTGTCCATCCTTAGATGAGATAGGCAAACACGTAAATGACCGGTGATATTGACCAAGTTGTCCGAATTCAATATTTTCCCACAGTTTCAAAAACATCTGTCCCTTTCACTCCTTTCCCGGAGGCCCCTTTCCCGTCGTTCCCCTCGACACACGGCAACGTCTGAGTCGTCCTCTCGTGGGTGTGTCAATAACTCAGTTGTCTCTTTTCCATATAATTATCGACTCTCTTTTTGGTCTCATACCAGATAAAACCGAGGTAATCAGAATACAAACACTAATAATGCATTCATTATACATTCAAGAAAATTGTACAAGATGCAGAGGTCGACGGACCGTTTGAAACTGCATCCAATTCGAAAGGTTTTGATCGCAATTACTTCCTGTAGATCACAGGTTGCAAAAGGGAGAGAAAAACTGATCGGAGGGTATTTGACCTTGCCCAAACTACGGGGGATCCCCACGGTTAAACACTGCGGGTAGTTCCCAAGGATTTCACGGAGCTACTGGCGGGCCATAGCTTATCCTACGCGTCCCAGATTATTGCAACCTACAGGGCAGAGATCATCGGCGGAAATTTTACAAGAAATGCTGGACAGTAGTGGCAAATTCTATACAGTTAGTAGTTTTATGGTTCGCTGATCATGTGAAAGGCGTTCGTCAGTGACCTCAACTACGATTAGGCCTACCCCCCTCCCCTCGTCATCTTGAATTCACTCACAGTTACTCAAATATTCTCGTATGCCGTTACTCGCATTATGGAAGCCTCTGTAGAAGAAGGGCAACCCCCTGGTTAGAAGTAGGAAGTTTACATCCAAGTTGCAGCGTATACATATCACGGCAACTGATGTACCACTTACCAAGTACTTTTCGG
Source organism: Holothuria glaberrima (assembly GCA_009936505.3). Taxonomy (NCBI): domain Eukaryota; kingdom Metazoa; phylum Echinodermata; class Holothuroidea; order Aspidochirotida; family Holothuriidae; genus Holothuria; species Holothuria glaberrima. The sequence goes on from WURT03003541.1 coordinate 28,198, forward strand.
TGTCGTATATGTAGTCGAAGTTAAGTTCATTGAAAAACACCTTGAGTTTCACAACATTTTGTCTGGTGGGACAAAAAAATACCTTAAATAAGAAAATAATGCCTTGTTGTGTTCACCTAAAGCTTTATTCCTTCGCATAAAAGAGGCTACACTATCATACGGTGGCATTAAAGATAGCCATAACTGCAGGGGCGGACTCAGCAGTCGGGCAACCGGGCACTGCCCGAGGGCCCACACAGATAGGGGGCCCACACAGTCATTCGGAAATTTTTAATGAAAATTGGAAAATTCGGAAATCTAGGGAAATAAAAAATCGGAGAAAATAGGAAATACATGTGGGATTGGTTGTGGCCACTATAAGTAGTGTCGGTGAGGGAAAGTTGAATCAGGTTGGGAAGGAGGAGGGCTCCATACCCATTTTGCCCAGGGCCCAGTTCATTGTCAGTCCGCCCCTGGCCATAAGCAAGTGTAACCATACTTTCAACTGGGGGTTGGGGTGAGGCATTAGCACTTTTGACTAAAAACTGAATGCAAGTTTGCCCGAAAAGAGCATAGATTTTGCCCCAAAATAGGAAATATTCTGCCCGAATGAGCGGATGCAGCCCAGACCTATACCTCTTTAAAGACTGAAATCATTCGATAACTTTGCTGCAGTGTAATCAGAAGGTACCATTGGATGGGGGGGGATGGGCTGAAACATTCAACTCCAGACCTTTGACGTTTTCTAAGTTACTTTTGGACTCCGACGGCCCTGACTGAGAGAGACGGAAAACGTAAATCTTGTTCATCAATATGTAACAAACGGGCGTAATAATTTTTCTTTTTTGAGTGAGACTGTTGCTAGACGGCTTTGTCATTCCTTGTTTTCCTGACATCAATATGGGGCAGAGAGAAAGATAGCTTTCATCATAAGACCGTTTCTATCCATTCTTCCCAATAAAATCTGGTAGTAGCTTTATACCTTCACAATAAATATTGTGAGTTAATACAATTATGAATGTTGTATAATTTGAAAATTTAGAAGCGTCGGTTAATAAATTACAGTAAATTTTATCCTATGACAGTCTAATTTCTTGAAAATAAAGTCGCCCCGCGACCTAGTCGTGGCCACCCTGACGCGAGGTGACACGAGATTACCTTTGGTGTTTTCACTAACCCTTAGTCGAGCGGCAAGTGAAAGACCAAAAGTATGAACACACCTTCACGCAGGGTTACCCTGACTACCAGTGACCTAGTCTGGAATTGCCTATCACATTTTATGTATAATCACATGTTCAAAAAGACTCAAAAGTTTCTGGGCAAAAATGCAAGAATCACCTTTACGTTGTTTTAGATTCCTTTTAGAGTGTACGATTTTCTGCACATTTTTCAGTGCATATATTACACGTTTTGTTCATTTTGAGAAAACATTCTAATTCTATTCAACAGCAAAACTTACTCGATGAAAGCGTCGGGGTTTTCTTCATATAGATCCCATAATCCTGGTACAATTGCAATTCCCTGTTTAACTGTGCCCTTTAAGAAAATAAAAAATATAACTGATGGGTAGTTAGGGTCATTATAGTCAAAGCGGGAAGGGGTCTTAGGGGTAATGTTACCCCGAATTTGATTATATATATACCCCCACAAATTTGAAACTATCTTAGTTTTAAATACACACTCCCTTTGACGAATCGACGTGTACGTCCCTCCAAGCAGGGAGTCTCTTACAGCTCCCTGCTTCAAGCATAAGCCCTGTCCCTCCCACAAACATGGGGAGCTGGCTTTCAGTCCCCACGTAGTGAAACACCACTAGTTAATTTTAACCAGGATCGTGGTCACGGAATAGTCAACCATTTTCCTGGTTAAAAATAACAAGAAAATCTTAGGCTATAAATGAATGTTATCCTAGACAAGTTAACGACTGGTAGATATCCTGGTCTTAAATCATTATTTCCCTAATTAAATATGATTAGGATATCTTACTTTAACCACAAAATGGTTGAATAAACCGTGATCCATGACCACAGTCCTGGGCAATTTAATCAGAGTATTTTCAGAGTAAGCTTTTATAAGTCTAACACTCTATGTTAATCGAGAAACATAGTTATAGCCATTGACTAACTTATTTATCATAATTACTTCTTATCGAAGTAAATCGCCTTCCGTAGCATATAAGCTGATTCGTTTCATGCACAAAGTAGTAAAGGACACAACTTAAACTATTCTCTTTGCACTTGCATGCATGGGGCATTACCTTTAATGGGAGAAAATACCGGTGAGTAAAGGATGGGATCTGTTCAAGGACACTCCAAACCAACACTTTGGCATATAGACTATGTTTACATGCTTTTTCCCCCACTTTTCCCCTCCTCCGGTCCGTCACCCCTGCACAAAGGTATAGCTTACAGGAGCAACGCGTTCTCATGTGAAAGGACTCATTAGCCTAGCTACTTTCCTCTTGCAAACAATAGCCACAGTCCTTCACCAGTGGAACCTAATAGGGGGCCTATTCCGTGGGACTAACACCCTCCGAAGGAGTGCTTCGCGTACTACGGACCTGTGGCACTTTTGGGTCATTTGAGCTTAGGCGTCTACACATGAAAACCCCCGGCAAAGCGACTGATATGTTCTGTCTACTTTCTATCACGTATGGCCGTCTTGAGGGGCATATAAAGGAATTTACCTTATACTTGTCATTGGGCCATAACGACGCACTGACAGTAGTTTCATACGACGTATGCCTGTGATATAAAAGGAAGGAAAATGGTCGATGTTTTTTAAGTGACCTTAAATCGTCATATTTGGTGAGGAAGGGGTTTCCGAGCGGACAAGTTTGATTCAGGGCCAGGGTCTCCCATATAAGTATTGAAATTTAGCCATTTTGTGATAAGTGGCAAATTAAATTACGATGTAAACTTGAAGTGAAAGCCTTCGTTATGACCCTATCTGTATCAAAATTTGACTAAAATTTGAGTCATTGAATCAATACCTTCGTGTTTGGTTTTACCTGTACGGAATGAACTATTACATCATAAAGAATGATCACCTTACTGAATCGGAATATAATCTACGCATCATTTCCCAAAGTCTGTACAAACATTATTAAGTACAAGCATTATTATTACTACAACTTAAACTAAAATACTATTATTATTACTAATACTTAAACTTGTATACCGACAAACTGGATTACTTTTCCTCTGAAGCAGTAACTTGAAATGCCAGTTTATTTCAAAGTAAGCTTTCAAGGAACCTTGCAGACCATAGATATATTTTACTCGTTTTTGACTTTACACACATCTCATTTAATTATAGACAGCCTACGGCCAGTTATGCAGACTACTTACGAGCAAGGTTCGGTACAATTACAATCTCGTTGCAGGTCACCATTCACATACTGTTCTTCGATGCCTTCGACGCACACGTCTTTATTCAAAAACAAAATAAATAATATAAAATGAAAAGTAATTTATTTCTAAGAAACTAAAAAACACGTCAGTTGATTACTGAAACATGTGCGTCAAGAGGTGAAGCACGGGGAGGGGGACCCCCATCTTTGAAAGTCTAACACGAAAATGGCGGAAATGACCATTTAATGGATTAATATCCTGGGAAAAGGCTACAAACTACACCACAGATCAGGCTGGTGTCTATCTTTCCAAGCACCTTAAAAGTAGGGTTACCATCCGTCCCGGTAAATCGGGATTGTCTCGTTTTTGAAGAGAAAATTGAGCGTCCCTGGCGGTAAGACAAATCGTCCTGATTTTCTCGAAAACGAATAATAGCTGTTATATTCTGTATCATAGTTTTGTGTGCACAGTACAAATCCTCATGTTTGATCACTGTTTTTAGCCTGGAAGATAAGGCAATACCCCGAACTTCCGACCTACACGTATTAGGCAAACAAAGCCAGTGAAATCAGCTTAAAATATTGCACCATTTGGCTTCTCGGCAGATACCATAATCTAAATCTGTCGGTCGGCGCCGGTAGTGCCCGACCAGTACGCAGAATTACCGACCGCCACAATTTGCTAAAGTAACTTTTCCGACCATCACTTATTCCTGACAAGAACCCAAATAAAATATCATTATGGTCGAGGAATCGACCATAAAGAAACTATTTCTTGGTCATAATTCGAGATCGGGGAAATCCAGTTCGTAAATTGGTAGGGCTGTCAATTTCCATTTAATTTTTCATAGATTCTTTTTTTTTTGATCAATTGAGAAATTTCAGACGTGAGATCCCTATTTTAAGGCTGTGAACATACAGCTTAAAACACTCGGGAAGTGCCATTTCTGGCCGTCGGGGGGGGGGGGTTGTTAATTCCAAAAATTTTCTTGTACACTCCGCGCCAACCGATGGTGGCGCTCCGCTTAGATGGTCCTGCCGGCACTCAGACCATCCACCTCCTAATCAGTCTTCAAAAGTTATGTCCCACTTTCATCTTAGAAAAATATGGTAACTCTACTTAAAAGAGCCTCGAATCTTTCGCTTCTAGTGTTTCGCTATTAGCATTTGAAAACGGCTCTGGCCTAGGTAAGCCCTACCACCCGCACCACCCGCACGCACGTGAGCACGAACCTCTGAGAAGCTCTTAACGCTTATGCCCTAGAAGAATTATGAGACATTGTGACCTAACAGTGTTTTCTGGGTAATTTACCCTTTGACCCGTTATTTATCGATAATGCTTGTTTCAAAAAGGCTCAATGATTCCTTGTCGGAAGGAAATAAAATATATCCACCTTTGCTCATCTTGGGCTATTGTGTTTACCAGCAACTTCCGCCGTTTTCTCTTTTTCATTTCCGGTGACCTCATATAGCCTTTGACCTCTATAAAAGCAATAGGGTTCGTCTTCCGACTAAAGTGCATCCGCGTGCCAAGTAACGAAAAGTATACATGCTTCTGGCTTGAGATATTGTGTTTAAAAAGTCTTACTTTCAGGTTTTGACCTCTGGTGACCTCAAATGATCTCTGACTTCCACATGACCTCTGACAACGAAAACTGTAGCATTCTTCCCCTTAATATGATAAATTTATATACCAAGTATGAAAAGTATCTGCCATTTCAATCTTGAGGTATTGTGTTAACAATTGGTTTAAGTTTTTTGTCCGCTGGTGACCTCACATGACCTTTAATCTCTACCAAAAACAACAGGCGTATTCCTCTCAATATGATAAATCCACTTACTAAATATTAAAAGTGTATATCATTCTTCTCATGAGATATAGTTCTTACAGGCAATTTTATTCATAGTTCTAACCCCAGTGACCTCATATAACCTTTGACCTGGAAAAAATGATGGGACCATCCTCTGACTGTAAGTGCATGCATCAACATGCCAATTATAGAAAGTATCCATACTTTCTATCTTGAGATACTGTGTGCACAAGGAGTTTGCTTTTTACCTTTCGTGACCACACATGACCTCCAACCTCTACCAAACAATACGGTTCTTCCTCTCAGGGGCGGCACCGTAGGAGGGCAGGGGGAGACCGCCCCCTATGATTTGCAAGAAAATGGGAAAATGGAAAGAAATATCACAAAGACAGCACCAATTTCCATCTAAGCAATCTTAAAGTAACAAAAATATCTCACAGGGCCAAAGACCTCTCCCCCAGGCTGCCAGGACTGCTCTCTTTCACGCAATCAAAAATTAGAGTTAACTCAATTATGAACATTTTGCAGCCATATACGGTCAGTTCAAAAAACATCACAAAGACAGCTCCATTTTCCATCTAAGCAACCTTAAAGTAACAAAAATTTCTCAAGGGGGGGGGGGACAACCCTCTCCTTAGACCCGTCCCCAAGACGGCCCTCTTTTACCCAACCAAAAGAGAATTCACTGAATTATGAACATTTTTCAGCATACATACATATCTTTTCAAAATATATCACAAAGACAGCACCATTTTGCGTCTAAGCATCCTTAAATTATCAAAAATTTGTCAAAAAGGGGGAGGGGACACCCCCTCACCTTAGACCCCTCCCCTAGGACAGTTATCACTCACCCCATACTTTTCCCCCTATCAAAATACCCTGCCGCGCCGCCCCAGCTTCCTCTTAATATGATAAATCCATATACCAAGTATGAAAAGTGGCCATCATTACTATCTTGAGCTATCATTTTACAAGCATTCTTTCAAGTTTTTTGAAGTTTTACCTCCCGTGAACTCAGATAACATTTGACCTATAACAAAAGCAATAGCGCTTGTCTTCTGACTAAAATGCATCCACATGAAAAGTATCCATACTTCCTACCTTAACATAGTGTGTTTACAAATTTTTTGGTCTGTGAGCTCTCATGACCTCATGTGACCGTTGACCTCTTAAAAACAATAGGATTCTTACTCTTAGTATGACAAAAATTAATATAACGAATATGAAAATTGTACGTCATTCTTATCTTGAGATGTGGTGATTACAAGCAATTTCCGAAGTTTTTGAAGTGTCCCTGAGACATTTTAGTTTTGGTTTTTGACATCTGGTGACGACGTGACATGACCTCTGTCCTCTACCAAAAACAAGGCTTCTTCTTCCTCTTCTCAATATGATAAATCCGTACAAAAGTATGAAAAGTATCTATCTTGAGATATCGAGTTTGCAAGTCAAGCGTCACAAACACACTCACACACACACGCACACACACGCCATCGTGACTGTACTGATTCCCTTCACATTCCGCAAGAAATCAAAATGTTACACCGTCGGTGAAACTTTTATTGGCCATGAAATCACACCTCTATCTTTCCGGTGGCACATTCATTTTACCACTTTCTGGATCGACCGTTTAAAGTCATGTGGAGGTTTTTAATTTTAAAGGCCATTTCCGACGAGTCGGAAGGGACATGTTCCCAATATAATTTCAAGGCTGAATACGTTCGTTTCAAATATAGTCTTCTTTTTATGGTTACCGATGGTCTCACCCACCTCCATGTTTGGTCATACCACCATTATAGTCGAAACTGCACCGGTGGTCATGTTCACTAGAGTCCAGAGGTACAACGATCGTGTGGAATTGAATTCGAATTCTATTCCACTTACGTGGAATAATGAATTCGATTTAAGTAAAACAGCTTGCCATATGACCTCGTTGTGGTGATACAAATATTTACCTTGGCGATCGCTGTTGGACCAACATATTTCGCCGTCTGATATGTTGTATCTATAGCGCGGATCCGAACAATTACACTTACGTAGAGTGTGTTGATACAAGCAGTTTTTTTCACACATCTGGGGAAGGCATAAAACCAAATATTACAACCATTAGTTAATACTTCATCTTATTGGCGTAATTCGTTGCAGAGAAGTAAAAAAGTCGAAACTTATTCCCTTTAAGTAAGGGAACCATTAGTTAACACTTCATCTTATTGGCGTAATTCGTTGCAGAGAAGTAAAAAAATCGAAACTTATTCCCTTTACGTAATGCTTAAACTCATGCAATAATTTGGGATGACATTGTTGTACAATTATTCTAGGCCTTCTACAATCCTCTACCGAGTCCATCAAAAGAAACATAACTGTGAAAGTAACCCACCCAATGAAAATAGAAATTATCAATTTACTGAGCCAGAAATGTATTGCCGTAAGTAAAGGTCAATGGGAAAACTGCCTCTAAACCTCTCCAAACAAATAAACAAGCAAACAAACACGATTCCTTGTGGTGATCTAGATGGAGCTGTTTCCCTTCACCATTTTTGTTGCAATTAAATTTCTGTTCCAGACTTACAGGGCAGGTTTACTCGGTTCAGCTTCTTCCAAGGAATTCTTCTTTTTAATCTTATTTCAATCTCAATTTAGTTTTCTAGCACTCTCCCACCAGGAAGAAGTTTCATTGTCTAAGATCAAGTTTCTACAGTGTTACAGATGCTACAGTGGCCTTTCTCCCCTTTACAAACAATCCACTGTTTACCCGTTTGTAAACTGATATTTAGAATGTGTGGCCTCCTCAGCACAGCCACTCTGCTGTGTAATTTACAATGACATGACACTATAATCCACACGATGCCATTGATCACTAAGAATGGCTGTCTTACATTTATAGACATTTATTCCAGGCCCGTAGTCAAAGGGGGCCAAG
>WURT03003542.1:0-16880 GCA_009936505.3 Holothuria glaberrima
TCAATCACTATGTACAGATATGTCAAATACCTTTTTCCCAATATTTTTATATTCAACAGCCTCATTTTAATGTTTATGATGTTCTAAAACCCCAGAGTTTCTGGGGGTTTCACCCCCTGGACCCCCACCGGGCTTTGCCCCTGGACCCCACCACTGGGCCCTAAGGGGGGCCCCTCAACCCCGGCCAGTCGTGGGAGCGCTTCGCACTCCCATGGCGCCTTCGGCAACTTACTTCTTCTCTGACAGGTTACCACCTCACACTCTCAAAAACCCAGGGGAAACCCTGGAATGTACATATGCAACAAGAGAGAAAATTGAATGAATCTTTTCTTCCATTCATACAAAAGTTACTGAGTTAAGTGTACTTATGTACAGGTAACAAGTCAATACCATATATTGAGTTTGGAACAAAGGTTGTATTATTCTTCATGTATCTGTAAATACGGTTTTCAAGTTTGGTTGAGCTCAATAAATAAGATGGAAAAAACCCACTCATGCACAGAGGATCTACTTAGGGGTACTGCATTGTATTTTTCAGATCAACTCTGTCGGGTTGACTGATGGATCTAGAGCCTAGGTTCTATAAAGTGGTTTCCTGTCAGCTGTTTGCAGTCTGCCATGAGCTCTAGAATAACCTACAAAAGATTTAAGAACCTCAAAATTCAAATGAAAATTTTGAAGTGTGTAATTCAACTCTAGTTATTGTTTCCAAGTGAAAACTCAGGAAAAAATGGCCCTAGCTTGGCTCCGACCACTTAAGACCCCCCTTACATACCTTCCAACTATTACGATTGTAGCGTAATTTGTATGATTTTTTTCATCCCGATTATGAATTCCAAATTATAGCCCTAAAATTACAATTTTTTCAATTTCCGAAATACCATGGTAAACATAGCTACCGCTCATACCAGCTGATGGTAATTAACACTCTAGCTAGCACTGTACTGCAACACAGGTAGCTCAGCTGGTTGTCTATGCCAGTACCATGTTCCTTCAGCTGCATGAACGCCATACGTATATATTTGTACAGCTTAAAGTTGTGTAATGCCTCACAGAGCGAACTCCTCTTCATCCCAAACCACCAGGTGTATGACTTGGACAAGAAATATACCGTACAGCCTGCTACATAAGCAAGTTCGTATAAAGGGATGCATGTATGATGCAGCTCTGTCCTGGATATGTTTAATAGTGTGTATAAATCTGCGTAGCGCGTTCGAATGTTAACCGTGGCATCATTCTTTTTTCGAGCATTCCAGCCTTAACTTTTTTAATAATTCGAAATAACTGTTTACCAGTAGATATTTTTATTATAACCCATATTGTACTATGCGGAGTGTACACAATTTTTTCAGAATAATTGATTCCGGTATATCAGTAGCAAAACTCCGAGTGTTTTTCACCAAGGCCTAACGTTAGGCTACTGTGGTGTTTGGACAGTTATTGTGAGTATAGGCTAATTAGACTTACTACTATACTATAGTATACTCTAGCCTAGACTAGGCACATATTAATGCAACGTTAAGGATTCAGTGGTATTGGTAGTCGGTGTCTGGATCGTTGGATGGTGCGTGAAACTTGTGAATTGAACTCTATTCTCACCTTCCGGTATTTGTGTGTTTGAATGGACATGTAAAATGAGCCATTCAACTAAACAAAGTGGATCTCAGAAGTACAGAAAGGAGTACTCTGAAAAGTTTCCTGTGCTTTCTCCATCCAAACTTGGAGAACATCATGTCTTCTGCAGACTGTGTTCAGCAGATATCAACGTAAGCCACGTGGAACACACAGTGTCATTCAGCACAGCACTCCAAGGAATTTCTTAAGCAGACATAGCAGGCTACTGCAGCAGGGGCCTTGTTCTAGGTAAAAGTTTATCTGTTGCTCATTTTGAAGAGTTCAGTTATATAGCTTGTCTTACAGTTCATTTACATTAGGAAAAGTCTGGAACTGATGTGGGTCAATCCTGTAGGACCGGAACAGGCGGTTACTTATTGCCAGTCGTTATAGGCAGCAAATCGACTTTTAAAAATTCTAGTTATAAATAACCTGGCAAGCCTAACATTTTGTTTATAGTTTACATATGCCGGTATCATGCCTAGTCCAAGTCCATAGTACTGAGAAAGGCAACAGTAGTTAGCCTAGGCCTAGGCTATAAAATGAATCAATGAAGACATGTAGGCCAATATACTTAATGTTATGCTGATATTTACTTAAGTAAAACCTAGCCTAACAGTGAATGCAGATAGATGAGATGACAAATAGGGCCTAGGCTACAGGGCAAAGTTAATAAAAATGTGTCCTACAGTGCATTTCCTGCGGTTGCACTCAAAGTAGCAAAAATTTCAAAATTTTCTCACCTCGGCCCCAACCATGGTGGGGCTGAGGTGGGCCGTGTCCCATCTACCGGTAAATTTCCTCTTTTTTTTTGAAATGTCAGGCTCATGCCTGGTTGCACCATTTTGCGTCTAGCCCATTTTACAGAAGCAAAATTTTTTCAAAGGGGAGGAGGACACCCCCTCCCCTTACACCCTTCCCCTAAGATGGCAGTCACTCCTTATTGCCACATTACTATTTTTGTTTGTTAAAAGTTGGCAGGTATGCCCTTGTCTAGAGCGAAAACGGAGAGAACAATGTCTTTTGGGGACTTGGTCTATCTATTTAATTCATTTATCCAATGATGACTGTTATCTAGAGAAAGAAGTACATAATGAATGTATTTTGTCTTTAATTTTTCCTACAGCTCTCATCAAAAATCTCATTTAAGGTCAGAGCAACATTCTGAAGGTCTGAAATGGCCCTGGGAAAGAGTGGTTAATGTTGACCTGGACAGGGTGACAGAGGTCAATCAGTCTGAACATCAAGAGCAACAATACTCCAGTAGTGAACTCTATAAAAAATTTAAGTAAGTGTTCAAATCAGATGGCAGCTACTTAGAATCAAAATGAATAACCTAGTGGGTTAAGGAATAAACAAATGGACAGAGATAAAATTGAAGATAAAAAAGGAGGTTATAGGTACATCACTCAGCTGAATTGTTCACTTACAATTGATAAATTCTGTTAGAAAGGTGTTATCTTTAAAACCATATTGTTGGATATTACAGAAGAAGTTTTCTTTGAAAACTAAGCTACAATCCCAGACAAAGTTATTGTGACAATTTAAGGCATTTGATAGTCGTTCAGGATGTCTCCCTTAATTCCACCTTCTCAAGTTTTAGGAAGCACAAACAACTTTAAAGATTATGCAGCCCTTGATCTCTTCAGCACTTGTTCTCAATTCTTTTCCAAACAAAATTGAAGAGGAGTGTAGCCTTTTGATTCTCATAATCTTTTCAAAGAATTAAGACTTATATCAGTATTATATATGTATGTCTGGTATGATTTCATTCTATGATAGGTCCAAGAAGAAGAAATCCAGCAGTCAGTCCAGACTAATTAATCAACAGTTTACATTCTATGATGGTTTTATTGCTGTCAAGTCTAATCCATTTCTTGTTGTTGGTCTGGAGAATCCAGAATTAGAATCATCAGATGTAACTCTCTGTAAGAAGAGCAATGATGATGCATCTCAACGATGGGAAGTAGATGAGAAAGAAGGGTAAGTTATATGGTAGCCTGCATGGCTGGCTGTAATTAGAATCATGAGATGTAACTCCTTGTAAGAAGAGCAAAGATGATGCATCTCAAGGATGGGAAGTAGATGAGAAAGAAAGGTAAGTTATATGGTAGTCTGCATGGCTGGCTGTAATTAGAATCTTTAGCTGTAACTCTCTGTAAGAAGAGCAATGATGATGCATCTCAACAATGGGAAGTAGATGAGAAAGAAGGGTAAGTGACATGGTAGCCTGCATGGCTGGCTGTAATTAGAATCATGAGATGTAACTCTCTGTAAGAAGAGCAATGATGATGCATCTCAAGGATGGGAAGTAGATGAGAAAGAAAGGTAAGTTATATGGTAGCCTGCATGGCTGGCTGAATTAGAATCATCTTCTGTAGAATAGCAATGATGATGCAGCTCAACTGTGAGAGGTTGATGAAAAAGAGCAGGGAACAGGTGGCATTGCCTCACAATGCCTTGATGTAATGATATGCCTTAATACATTGTATTTAGTCTGATCCCAAATTCCATTTAGAAAAAAATGATTTGATTTCAGTGTGTTCAAGAAGGAAGCATTGCTAGGTTTCCCTCATGAAGAATGTAAAAGTACAGCAGTTGCCATTGTGATTGTGAAATATGGGTCTTTCATTTCTTCTATTTGAACCTCTGCTGCAGAGATGTAGGTGAAGATATTTTGTTAAGATGACAAGTTCATAGAGAATATCAACTGGAATCATGTGAGTTCACAAGTACAGGAATTTATGTTTTGATTCCTGTGTATGCTGGAAAAAACCTGCCTGATTTTACAATGTTGTTTTTCTTTTCTTTCCTCAAAATTTATTCAGGTTTATCTCTTCCAAGAGCAACCCAGATCTGATATTGACTGTGTCAATGCCATCTTTCAAGGCTGGAGATAATTCCATTCCAACCTCATTTACTGGTCAGCCAGTGACTCTACAGTCAAGAAAGCAGGAACAAAATGGCAGAGCCAATCAGAAGTGGGCTTTTGAGAGTGATACTGGAATCATTGATGCATTTGCAGCTGAAATAAAAGATATTGGTAAGTTTTCTTATCACGGCCAAAATGCTCTTCTTTTCATGGTGGTCAGTGACCTGAGGTGGGTCAAATACTGGAGGCCCTTGCATGTAGATGACACTGAGTGTTGAGGTTTAATCTACAGTACTGTACTTCTATGACAAGAAGGGATCAGGATAGGGTTAGGTAATAACATGCTGCCCTCATATTTTATTCAGTTTGAAGTAATAAAGAAAAGGTTTGGTGTTCTGGATGTGGGAGCTACATTCTTCCTATTATATACATGTGCATTCAATATCAGTCATTATGTGTTTTATATACAAGACATACATACATACAATATTTATAAAGTGATAACTCCAAAAGATCAAGGCACTGAAAAAAAAACCATTTAATAGTTAGATATTGTGACTTCAAGTCTTCCGTGTTGCTATGAATCTTCACAGGGCTGCATCCTAAAAGAATCTACCTACCTTTTACTTGAGAGAGATTTACCAGCAAATGAAGAGACTTACTTCATATCTTTCCTTTGGTACCCTAATCCAAAGTGTATTTGTTAGTTCTTTGAAAAACAAATAAAGTACTGGATCATTTCATTAGGTTAACCTGCAACTGTGGGAAAATGTTATTTATTTTGGAAACATTCTTTTCCACAGAAATAACTGCGGCCAATAAGGCCAATGTGTGCACATTTGCTGTTGTCGGAGAAACACCAGTTGAACAACCAGTAAGTGATTAATTTTAGTAACTTAAAGTCCAGGTCAGTGCATTGTGTACCAAAGTTAGTTCCTAAACTGACTGCGACCTTACAATCAGTTCTCATGACCATATTGGGCATATCAAACATGTCTGATATTTCTTGTGGAGTCTGGTACAGTTGTGTTGCAGATGAATTGGGTTGTTATAATATGCAACTGTCAAAGATGTACTTTAACCCAGTTCTTTGGGATATCCAATGAAAAAGCACTGTGGAATTACGTGACAGTTGTGGAAACTCAAAATGGCTGACACCATATGAATTTGGTTGCCATTGTGAGTGCATTACTTCACAGTCTGGTCTGTGAGGTGTGTGGCAAACCTATGATTCCACTGTGAAGTTATTATGTCATGACTATGAGACCTAAATTATCACCATCTCATCACCAAAGAGAAGTTTTGGCTAGTTGTATTGGGCTGTAGTCAGGTTGTCACAGAGTACACCTGCCTTCTGATGACAAAGAAAGGAATTTGTCCTTCTATGTAAGATGTATTCTGTCATAAGAATGGTCAACATCCAGATTTGTATCCTACTTGTTGAAGAGGAACTCATGTCTAAAGCAATATGATCAAGTTTTCTTTCATTCCTTTATTTGATTCTCAAGAAATTAGCAGATGAAATAGTCACTTTATCAATATATGAATGCAAACTTAATGGTAGGTGTGATATGATGGCTTCAGATGGATGATCAATGTTTTCTTTTCTTCAAATCTTACACTCATTAGTTCGGTGTCATAATCTAAAGTGTTCCAGGAAAATAAAGCTTGGACATTGGAATTTTGTTAAGTTTATTAACTATTTTAGGCAAACCCCTTCACTGTCATGAAGAGCCAAACCTTTAGTATTAAATGTGTGCCTTGCTCAACATACTCTTATGACTGCCAGAGCTGGAAAATGTTTACATCTCAGAAAGCCAGCCTAATTTATGTTGTTCTGCTTTCTTGCATGTACAACAACCATTAGATTTCAAGAAAGTTCCCTCAAGAAATACCAAAATTTCACTTATTACCAGTGTACCCCACCCCTGATGGGCGCATTGCTGTTGCCCCTGGAAAAGGAATATGTATATATTGATTACAATCACTGAAGGCTTTTGGAAATGTAACAAATCATCTAGAGACCAAAGCAGCAATTAAAAGTTCTAAAAATGTTTGTTCAGTACACTGTCCTGGGCTTTAGCTAGTGACCATTGATAGTGCATGACAGTGGTTGAATTGAATAAGAGCCACACATGCCATGTGCTCTGTATTCTTATGTATGGACTTGATGCTCTAGAAAATGTGATACCCTTTTAGATCCATTTTGGCCTTCCAAAGAAAGTGTAACCAAACCCTACCAGTTAAGACAAAGCATTTTACTTGGTACATGTGTTCTTTAAGATGCATAAGGATGTCCTAAAAGCTTGCCCCCATTATGACTTCTTTTTCAGCCTCATTATCATGAAGATTCTTTATTATGAGAGTAGAATCCCTGATAAACATTACACTTTAGAGGCCACCACTGATTAGTAAAGAAAGTTGCAAGTGACTGTTACCCTTTCTTCTGAGAAACTTGAAAGACATAAATGAGCATGGTACATCAGGCTTTTTCTGTACTCAATACTTTCTCATTGTTTTTTTCATTTCCAGGGATATGTGATGACAAACAAGAAATTAGCAGAATCAGTACACATTTGTTGTGCTTGTGCCAGGTCTTTAAGAGCCCACAACAAGCTCACTAAACTAGAAAGTCCCACACAATTTGTGTGCTTCTCTGGTCAGAGTGCAGCTAGCAGAGGTCATAGAGGGATGGGGTGCTTTCAGTGTCTCAGTGGAAAGGTAAGTTATGGACCATTTATTGATTCTTTGCCGAAAATCTCAACATTTTCTAAAGCAAGGAATCACAAGGCCTTTTGGCTTTCTGGTTAATTGTTGGGTCAGAGAGCCTCAGAATTGGTGTTTAGAGCAGAGAGGGGGTTTCTTTAGGGTAGTGTGTAGCTAACAGAGGTCATAGAAAGTTGGGTTGCTTCCAGTCTCTCAGTGGAAATGTGTACAGAGGATGAACAAAGGTCTGAGTCAGGGACTTTCAAATTCTCTAATCTGAGTGCTGCCAACAGAGGTCAAAGAGATAAAGCTCAGGCTGAGAGAGCTTGTCATAAGGTTCCCCAGTCATTCTTGAAATCAAGGAAAAACTGGAAAATGACAGTCAAGGAAAGGTCATAGAAATTGGTCAAAAGACACATTAAAGAGAATGGAATCAGTGAATTTAATTGGCTGAAAAGATAAGGTGGTCAGTCTGTTTTATCTGTCTACAGTGACAGAATGCTGTAAATGCATTGTGAACATACCCATTTTCAAAACGAAAAAAGATGAATTTTAGTGGTTAAGAAAAAAAAACTTGCTCGTACTTCAGCAAGCTCAAGAAAAGAATTGAAGAGAAGTGTCTTTTATTTGCTATGGTGAAATTTTGTCAGTACCATTTATGATCACTGGATACAATTTAACCAGGGTGAGAATTTTGGTGAAAAAAAGCTGTCATAAAATATGTGACTTAATGGTCATAATGTAACACCTTCATGTCAGCAAAAGATGGTACTTGTCCTTGAACAATAGTTGTAACAGACAAATTCATATAGTACAAGGGGAGTTTGAGCAGGTGATGTAATATAGGTCTTTTTCCCTTGTAAAGGAAGACCGAATATAGGTTGTTTAATTATGGATCGAGATAAAATCACAACTGAAAGGTCACGGTGAGAGTAGTTACAACTGATGATTTATGATTACAATTTTCACCCTGGCTACTTTTTTCTTAGAAGTAACTGTATCATCTTTCAGTACTTCTAACAAAGTGATTTTTTTATGGTTGATTTTAAAGAATTTTGCAGATGATTTTAACCATGTGTTTAATGATTTTCACCATGGTTAATATGTGCATAGTGAAAAATTAAAGGCATTTCCTGCTTACAGCCTGTTTGTGCATAATATACAATAATGCTGTAAATTAATAGTGATTTGTGCTTTTTGTAGGTAACTACATTTATTTAAAACTATTCAGAATTGATTGAATAAATAGAAATCATCAAAAAATTAGGTCTTCTGCAAATTTGATAGAACCCTTCTCATTTTATTGCAGGGGTAGGAGGAGGGGAACATCTCTCATACACCCTACTTACATCTTCTTTGCTGACAAATTTTTTCAGACTACTAGGGACTCACTAGTGAATTGATAAACTTAGCTTGATAATGAGGACTCTTCCAACCCTATCTCTGTACAATGCTCTTCAAATAAATAAATGCTGAAATTTCCTTGTATCTTTTCATTATATTTTAATAATTCACAGGTTGACCTTTCAACTTTTGAGGCAGCCAATACTGTAGCTCAGTATGAGAAAGAATTCCTTCGTCTGAGACAGATGAACAATGCACGTCTTATTGCCAAAGAAATCAGTGCTTACCAGCCGATACAGTCTGTTCGCATATTAGCATATCGAAATGGAGAGGGCAGGACGTCTGAAGGAGTGCAAATGGTTGGGTCTACTTTGAGAGGGGTGAGTCTTTCAACTTTATTTTCACTTTTAGAGGCACAGAAAGATCATGGAACACTGTGACTAAGAAAAGCATATTGTCATGGATTTGGCATAATCTGGTCATGAGAAGTGCAGGAGTCTGGTAAGTGAAGCTGATGATCAACAAGACAACAGTGGTGGACATTCTCAGTTACAGTTGATTTTGACTGTTAACTGTCAACAGTGTGACACAGATAGTGTTAATAATTTCATGACAGGCAGCCTTTTTATGAATTACTATATGAGGTTTGTAGTAACTCAAGAATTCCTAATTTTCCTTCATACCACCATCAACAGCCCTGTGCTTTATTGTTCATGCTTGTCTTACCTCATACCTGTTGTGTGGCGGAGGACACCTCCAGTAATTTTTGTCGTTCATGCTGGTCTTACCTCATACCTGTTGTGTGGCGGAGGACACATCCAGTAATTTTGGAATCTAGTACACACAGCCCTATTTGGCACATCTCTGAATGGAGTCGCATCTCCAAAAATTATACAACTCAGCAGTTATTTTGTACAGTTGATAAATAGCATTCCAGTAAGTGTTAATACACCAGTAGGCCTACCCTGTTCGATTCCAACATCAGAGGTGCCAAATTGCCATTGTCAGAGATCAGTAGTGACCTCAAAACATGTGACTGAATGAAGATCAAAAGAGCCAGATGTGTTTTAATACTTTTATTAATACCTGCAAAAATGCAAAAGGACACAAGGAAAACTCCAAAATATGATTTTGCACATAGTTGCAATATTAAAAAATAGGGAGTTGTTACTCAACTCCTGGCCAGAATTTATGACTCTGAAATAGAGTGCGGTAAGTTGCCCAAGCCTTATATACAGCCTTTGTATTCAGGGTTTGTTTGAGACACTGTGCTCTGATTTCTGATCATGGACAAATCAGAAGCCACTAAGATTGTGTGCATTACACCTTTACATTGGCAGACTTGCAGTGCAACAATAAACTTTTATGTGGAATAAGTTCCGTTCATAAGATTTGTTTCAAATGAGAAAACTGTGGAGGGCTTTGGATGAAAAACTTGCTTCACTGTGAACAAGGCCTTGTTTCATAAAGAGTTAGGCGCAATAAGAGTAGGACTTTTACACAATTGATCAAGTTTAAGAGTATTCTTAACTCTTTCTGTAACTAACAGGAACTGGTCTGAGACCAAACCTCCAATCTCCTGACTGCCTAAGTCTCTTTCCTTCAAGTAAAGTGTCTTTCCTGTTCATTCCAAATCAAGACCTCACATCAGAAAAATGAAGATGGATTTAACATTCCAACATCTGTCTTTTAAGAGCAGGGCTGCTTGACCTTTCTAGAATCAAGACAGACTTTGTGGGTTGGAAGTCTAGAGAGATCAGTCAGTTTATAGGGGGACCTGCAGTAGTGATGGTGATGATTAAATTCAAATCAACACAGTATGCACAAACAAACATAGGTATTCTATACATTCAGCTAGTATTGCATGACAGTAGTATGTTGCATGTCCTTATAACTCAAAATTGTGACCTATCCCTGTCTGGCTGGGTCTTTAAGGTAAATTCATCAGGTCATGAGTCATCATTTCACAAGGCCCTTCTCAACTCTCCTTCTCAGCACTAATCCAATCAACACTTGTGGAGTAGGCCACAGTAGTATAGAACAATGCTAGCACAGTATATGATGTTGGCAAGTTTTTGTTGAGAAAGTTGTAGTCAACACTGTTGTGGACTCAGATGGAGAGAAGTGCAACATAAGGGTAATGGACCTTCAAATGACATGGATGGAATGGGAGTTGATAAACACTCATGGGTTGAGGTCCCAGTGTACTGGATGGAGTGTGCCTGAGGTATTATAAAGAGGAAAAGTGTCACACTGATGTAGAATGTGAGCAAAATTTTGCAGGGTCATTTGAAAGTGGAGTGTTTAGAATTTCACTATCACTACTCCTTGCAGCTGTTAGACCAATGTACCTATGCTCTGCAGTTACCATCAGCAGCCAGGAAACTGTTTACACAAGATGGCAGCCACGTTATCACCATTGCTGATATCAATAGCTTGAAACTGGCAGCATATGGTATGAAGAATGTTGATATCAACAAAGATGCTACAGAAGGTATGCCATGAAGAATGTGGTTATTGTTTAGTCACTTCTGAAGGTTGGGTATAAATTTAAGGGAAACATTGTGATTTTGTTACAGTTTTTCATAACTTTTAAGACTATAATTTATTAATATGGAATGGTAGGCAAAAAATTCAGAATAAGATGGTTGGTTAACTTTATTTTCCAAAAAAAAGGTTCCTATGGAAATAAATTTCCTGCTTTGTAGGTCATCGATAATTGTTTAGGTTCAGACTTTAGACTTTTCAAATGGTGCAACATTCATACCCCTTGTAATAAGTAATATTTTTTTAAATAAGTCTATTGCTGGAGTTCATTCCTAAACTGTTTTTGTCTCTGCCATTTTTGTTAAATTTAAGCAAAAATATTACTACCCTTTAAAGTTTTAAAGTTAGCTATATCATGGAACAGTCATGGGATATTATTTTCGCTCTTCAAGCCTCTACTAAAGTGATACGATATTCTGAAAATCATATTTACAGAAATAATTAGAAGCCATGGGAAAGTCGTTGAATATGTACACCTAGAAAGTGTGGAATTTTGTTTTTAGTGACAGCTAGATGTCATGGAAAACTCAAGTTTTTGATTCCTTGCCAAAGGTAAAACAGAAAACAAGGACAACACTTTATGTATGTGCTTCAGTGATGTACTTTTTTTATTTTGTTTTGATGTATACACATTGTCAGTATTGTTGATAGTTGATGACTTAATGTCAGGTAAAAATGAAATTTGTGGGTCAGTTTGACTGAGTGGTGTGTAATATTACCTAAGGTGGTAGTTACAGAACTACATAAGGAGTGTGTCAGTGTATGTGCTATGTTGACACACGTCCATGCTATGGTTCACCTTGTCTGGGCCTAGGTAGGTGTAAAGCACAGGTCACACTAGAGTGATTTTGGATAGGTTTACGATCTGATTTTTGTGAGTTGTAGTTAAAATCTGCTCCATCCCTGGTCGGAAAGAGCTATAAATTTGCCAGCCTGTGTAAATATATGATTTGTATCAGAGGAACTATGAAAATAACATATAAACTAATTATTTTGTGACATCACATTGACAGACAGTGTTTATTGGGCATGCATGATTTGAGACAAATATCACTCTGTTGAGCCATATAAGTTATATAATGGTAGGAAAACTGCCGTGATGCAAACTAGGACCAGTTATCGATATAGTGTGACCATCCTTAGAAAAATTCTGATTAAAAGCTATTGGTCTAATTTAGAAAAAATTCGGATCAGATTTCGGATTGAAAATCGCTGTAGTGTGACTGGCCCTTAAGTGTTGCCAATTGCATTATGGATTTATAAATAAAATGTACCTTTTGAACCTATGGATGACTTTATTAAAATCATGCATGGTGTTGTGTTTTTATTAGGAAATGTTTGATATTCTAAGGATTTTTAAAATCTTGCGTTTTGATAGATGAAAGAGGTGGATGTTTATGACTGTGCATCCTAGTTTGACGTTTTGTTTTTGTCCCTTCCTCTACAGGAGATAAATTTGATGCTTCCTTGGACGGATCCAAAGAATCAACTATCAGCCAAATTATGAGACTACCATTAGAGGTCTGGGTATCTTGTGGCGAGTCATTTGTACATCTTACACGTAAGTTACATTGGTTTGTATATAAAAATATCTATTCAGGGTTTTACTTGCACCTTTGAAATCTTTAGATGTGCATGTGTGGAGTTGAGTTCAAAGCCTGGAAAGGTCTTGAACCTGCAAATTGTGTCTGAGATTTTTAAAGTCATGGAACCTGAATTGGTCATGTCAAAATTTTTAAAGTGAGAAAACCTGATTTGGTCAGATTTGGTCATGTCTAAGATTTTTAAGTACTTGAAATATGACTTGGCTTTCCCTGAAAATTAAAAAGGGCTTGAACCTGAATTGGTCATGTCTTAACTAAGAAAAGTGTTTGAATTTGATTTAGCTATTTCTCAAATTTTAAATTTGCTTTAATTTGAATTGGTCATGTTCAAAACTTGAAGAGGGTTTTAATCTGAAATGGTCACATGCAACATGTGAAGGTGTAAATTTAAAATTGCTTTTTTTAATTGGTCATGTTAAAAATTTCAATTGAGTTAATCCTGTCAAAAGTGCTTCAATTCAATTGGCTATTTTCAAAATATCACAAGTGTTTCAGTCTCAACAGGTGATTTTTAAAGCCTTAAACATTGCTTTAAATTTGGTTTCTTCATATGGTAACCATATACAAAGGTACTAGAATTCTGTGTGTACCATACACATCTCAAAAACATTGTGTACTTATCATTAAAGTGTTGTACATCTCTAAAAGTGAGATATTACCATTAAATCTGTTGAAACATTATGTTCATAAACTTTTGATTCTTGGAAAGTGATTGACGTGATGTTTCTGGCAAGAAAAACTTTATGAAATCAGTGCATATCAGTGTCGATTATTTTTCTTTACCTCGTGACTATTTTTCCAGGAAACTGTAGTTATACACTGCACCAATTACTGTTCCCACGTATATTACATATCAGTTGAAAATTAAAGTATAAAAACTGTTTAGTTTCACATTGATTGAAAAATCAAATGACTTCTCAGTCCCCAACAAAGGCGGTACCTCTGATCTACACTAAAAGTATTTATTGACAAGAGGCTAAAGTCTTATACATTCCCTGTACAAAGTTTTGACCAATTTGAAAGCAAGTGTCAGGATCAAAATGGTTTAGTCTTCAGTGGTCAGTCTTAGTGCAGCGCACATCAAGCGTGCTAAAAATGGTAACATTTTGATGCCTTTTGTTACTTAAAGAGAGTTATTCTCCCCCCACATTTCCTGAAGAGTAAAGTAACAGCCATACTTTTGTCACTAGAGCAACACTCTTTTACCTTTAGTCCCATTATGTAAGAGTTGGTCTTACAAAATGGTGGCAAGTCGCCTATATCTGAGATTTATTTGTACTTTCAGAGCTGCAAAGGGAAGTTAAAAAATATTAAGTTGCCTAATAGTTGACTCACTTGCACGTAGACTGTGTAAAACAGCAATGGGAAGTTAATGTAATGCTTAAGTAAAACACATAGCAAGTTGCACTGCAGTACTTTACAACAATTATGAATGGACTTACATCGATAAACACTTTACCTTTGTGGCTTAATATCTTAAATGCTACACAATGAAAGTATGACACATTGACTGAGTAGAGAGTTTAAAATAGTACCAAGAATATACACAGACTCTTGTATGTGTATGACTGGCAAAGTGCATATATGCACATGCAAGTGTGAGTACCTCAGCTTTCATACACACAGGTAATTCTGTTCTGTAAAGGACACAGGCAAATTAAATGGCTGCATATAGCTTGGTGACATTTCTGCTCACACTTAAATTTTTTTGCTGTATATATGATAAGAAGCATGTCTTCTTTACTCAGGGTTACGAGACGGGATACCACATTTGGAGCTAGTTCTGTGCACTCTACCACACATCATGTATTGGTCTGATGTGGAGTAATCTAGAAATTATTAATGTAATTAGAATATGTCTGTGGGAAAAGGTTTCACTGATTTAGAGTAACAGTAACATGTTTTTCTTCTTTTTTCCCCAGAGGTGGACTACATGAAGCAACTGAAAGCCCTACAAAGAGCAGAGAAATCCAAAGTGATGAGGGAATTAGATCAAGAGAAACATATCCTTCGACAGATGCAAGGTTGGTTATGAGACCAGTAATCCACATTTTCCCCAGTGTCATTACTCTTACCTGTAGTTCCTAATCCAGGTTTCAGAAATTTATTGAAGGGGGAAACTTTAAGCAGAATTTAGCATCAAGCTTGATAGACCGCAGCATAATAACCCTTGAATTTATGAGGTTCTGGTGATTTGAAGTATGTTACTCTACATACAGGAGTGCTTTCGTATTGTTGTCATTTAGTGCAAAAAGTTACCACAAGTGTACTTCTCTATTTTGGTTTCAGAGTTTTATAGTTTTCAGTAATTTATAAAAATGAATGGCAGAACTTATTTCATTGTTGTAAGTGTATTGTTTGTAATAGTGGTGAATATTTAAATGGGATACTTTAGAGAGAACAAAGACACTTTGAAGAGGACAACAAAAGCAGCTTAATTTAAAGAGTTATACCTAGGATTATGTTTAAGTGTTTTCTGGTATAGTTACACAATTTATTATGAATCATTAGACAAATTGAAACTTTAAGCTTCATATACTCAAACAGATTAGAATGACATTGAGAGAAATCTCTTTTTTAAAGGAAACTGTCTGATGAATAATATATATGTTGGGCATGATAATCTGTGTTTGAATTCATGCTTATTATAAAAATACATATAAAGACTATTCTAATAAGCATCAGGGCTCGGCATTAACGATTGCTCGACTGGGCAAGTGCTTCTTGTGATCTCGAAGATGAGTTTGAAAACGTTGCAAAACATTAAAAAAGCAGAGATCACATTTTGTAAAAAAGTTGTCACATTTTGACTTAATTACCGGTGCATATTAAAGTCCATGATTCGTGTTGTAACAGCCTTCACATAAATGATTGTTTATTGCCTGTATTGTTAGCTATTTTCTTCTGAAATAAATGTTTTTACGATAAGATATCAAAGGAAAACATGGGGGGAATGCTTAACTTTCAATGTGTTTTAAAGGGAAATCCGTTCAAACGTTTGGCTGAATTTCAATGAGGGCATACAGTATGTGAAAAATAATTTTGTGAACTTGTAAGTGTAGGCCATGTGATAATACAAAACTCAATATTCTGCAGGTTTGTAAGGGCAAGTGAAAAATTGTAAGGGCAAGTGGACTTCAGTGGCTGCTTGCCCTACTTGGCAAGGGAGTTTTAGAAGTTAATGTCGATCCATACAGTAGTGCAAACACATAGATGTCCTTTGATGGGAAATTTTGAAACTGAGTCATGCTGGAAACAGAAACCCATTTCTCCAATCTGCAATAACATAAACATTACTATACAAGCACATGTCTAGGTGATAGGTTTTTTAAAGCTCAAACTAGCTATAAGCTATTTGAGCTATTGTTATCTGCCACCCACACTCTATCTATCTATCTATCTGTCTGTCTGTCTGTCTGTCTGTCTCTGTCTGTCTGTCTGTCTGTCTATCTATCTACCTATCTATCTACCTATCTATCTAATCTAACCTATCTAGTCTATCTAACCTAATCTATCTAATCTATCTAATCTATCTTATCCATCTAATCTATCTTATCTATCTGTCCATCCTTCCGTCCGTCCGTCCGTCCGTCCGTCCGTCCGTCCATCCGTCCGTCCATCTATTGTTCAAAATGCATCTCCTCCTACTTGCTTTGATGGATTTTCTTGAAAGTTGGACACAATGTTCCTTGGGTCATGGGCCATTGGCTTGTACAGGAAATTGGGATCCAGGGTCCCATTTGGTCCCTGTGGGCCATTTTATAAAAAATTCATCTGCAGAGATGCCAACTAGTACGGTTTTCCCTATTTTGTACGGATTTTGGTCGGAAATACGATGATACGCTTTGCTAGGTTAAAATACGGAAATAGGATCGCTAAAAATACCTAAATCAGATCTCTGAAAATAACAATGAAAATATAAGTGCGACTGGAGTGGGAGACTATACTGCAGAGGTCACGATATCAAGACCCCAACCTGCTGCCTTTAGTGCAGTGTAACCAATTCGTTCACTGGTCTATTTATGGCCAGCTCCCGAATACGACCAATTAGATACAGCGATATTGACTTTGACTCTGTTTCGTTACATTAGTATACACTGGAAACACAGGCATGCTTACTGCTAGTGCGCGATAGTACAGTGCAGCTGTATTTTACTGTATAATATTGTTATGTAGCATGCCGTGATGGACTC
>WURT03003553.1:0-16880 GCA_009936505.3 Holothuria glaberrima
AGGCGAAAAATTTCACATAAAAAATGTATGTTTTGGTCTAGGGGGTAGGGCGAGGTGCACAGTCCAAAAATTGTTCCCCCCCCCCCACTTTAATATTGCTTCCTACGCTTATGGGAATGTGAGCTTCTGTGTATCTTTTGAATTTTTAAACTATGCTGTCAATCAAAGAGCAGTCACCAACTGAGAATATTGATACTCCCACACTAAAGATATCCTTTGGGGTAACGAGGGTTCGTCTTTAAGGCGATGAGTCCTGGTGAGCACACAAGCCCCTAATATGTAACCAGAACCTCTCCGTGCATGCAGTGTATATGCTGTAATATTAGCATCTTTTGAATTTTATAACTCTGATTTCAATCAAAGAGCAGTCACCAATTGAGACTTTTGCTTACCTTTAAGTCAACACCGCACTTGGGTGACGAGTTGCCTTTTGGCTTTGAATTTTAGCGAGCCAGTGCCCTTTATGTACAATCTGCTAGATAATTGTTTAGAAGAAAGTTTCGTCATTTTCCAACCTTGTCGTTCGTCGGGTAATTCCTCAGATCTTGTTCGATTTAGTACTTGACTGGATTACTATTTTCTTTGACAGGTCCGCGATATGACTCAGTCTAATGTTATTTTTCACACATCTTTTGCCACACGCCCAGTCTACGCTAATCAAACGATAATTATTCTTTAAGCTTAGGTGCAACCACAGTGTCTTCCAAAGGGGCTACTTTAACAAGTTCTGAGACAAAACTACTAAAGGTAGATCAATACGATGGCGACACCGTTTAATACCACTGATAGGCCTAAGCCTTAAATAAAACAAGTTAGAACACACTTTATACGTAGGTTAGTAATAGACTCGTTACGAGTCGTTTACTTTAAGCATCTTCCCTTTGATACTACTTCCGCTCTCCATTGTCAAGACATTCTCCGAATGCCAGTGTTTAAAGAAAAGTTTACTTGCTGGATGGTATTTCGTCATCTTTTTCCCCTCTGTAGACATTGAGGTGGTAAGATCAGAGAGATATTTGACGCCTTCGATGTAAAATAGTTCTTAGCTGCTAGGCAGCTTGGTGGAACTTCTTTGAAACATGTTTAGACAAGATGCAAAACTCGGCACGCGACAATTTCACACTCGTTTACGGTTCTCTGTTAACGTGTCAAGATTCAAAGATGACCGGATGACGTCATTGACATGACTATACCTCACTTGCGGCCCTTATTACGCTTCATATATGGTACTCTATAGTACGGTATCACGGGCATATATGATTTAAAGGCATAAGCAGTCACCTCAGATATTTTGAAACAACAGTTAAATCTCACAAATTTTTCTTTTTTCTCTTCCAAATATCTTTCACGATATTTCAGGACTTATATATTGCATGTTCAAGGTAAAACAAGGAGTTACTCCCAGTAAATTTCACAATTCAGTGAGAGAAATATTGCCACATGATTCCCAAGAGCCATTCATGTAATATATACCCAAAGTTATATAGGACTAGTACACACATCCATATAATACTTCTCTTTTTTGCCTTTGTATAGCCGTCCCTCGGAATTTGACACTCTAAAAGCAGGTGGGTGCCAGAACTCTTACCCAATTTGAGTCGGTTTGCAACCTGCTAAACTGTCGGGGAAGGAACTAACCAAGTTTGGTTACAAAATGACCCTTTGCGTGGTGAAAATTCACCCAACATTGGTCCCTTTTGGATCAACTTTGGGTAGTTCTTTAGCCAACAGACGACATAAGGGGGATGCTGTCAGTTAAAAAACCATCGCCTTAGATTATTAGAATCTATGATCAAATGTTATTTCTTTAGGATGGCATAAATCTGCATGTGTTCAAAACTTAAATACTAAGTTGTCCAAGAAGAGATTGTGAGAGAGAGAAACAGTGCAGAGTTAGCTCGGACGCATTACTTTGTTCTGAAAATCTATTCTTTCCGCAGGGACACCTTTACCAAACCCTCTTCCAAAAAGTGTGTAACCTCAGTAACGCACCCCTCATAGCAGGTATAACAGATATCACTGCAGGATTCCTGAAAAAGATTTGGCATAGAATGTGGTACATGAAAAGAACATGACCGTATTCTGTGCTGATTTAACGAGAAAAACAAAAAACAAACAAACAATCACAAGAACAAAGAACATCCCTGTATGAGGGGTCACATGTGGGTGTATCTTACATTTGGTGACACTGATCGCGGTGCCACTGATAGCAGAGTGAGCCAAGGAGAGTTGTCTGTACAACGTGTCCAATCACGTCTCATCTCCGACACTTAGTGACAAAAAGGAAAATTTCAGTCATGAAAAATACTGACAGAATCTGTCATGTAATATGAAAGGTACCCACAGGGACCACATAAAGACTGATTTAGCTACACTAGAACAGATCGAAAATAGGGCTATACATAACTTGCCATAAATCCCTCAGCTCCCTGATCCAATAAACTACTTTGATGAAGAAGCCCCACCTTCCCCACCCCACACCACACTAGTGCAGAGGACGTATGGTGAATACCTTTGGCACTTGAACAAGTAATCGCATCAGCCTTTACTTGAACAAATCCACGGAATGATCCAAATTCCTTCTTGATTTACTCACAAGTATCTGTCATGATATTTTACAACATAGGTAACCCATCGGATTACCTCAGTCCCATAAGTAGGTATGCAGACCATTGGTCCAACGGTTAACAGTAAAACTGATATCCCGTTAGTCCTAGAACCCATTTGTTCTGCGGTCCATATAAGTCATATACAGTTAAACGTCTAGTTGGTATAATTTCAACTTCCCCATTGGTACTTTATTTTATTAATACCTGAATAATACAACCAATTGGTGCTTCATCTCATCAAAACTACAACCAACGGGCAGTCTGGTGCAACATCTCATTAGTTCAACCAATTGATACTTCATTCCATTAATACCACGACCAATTCGTGCTTCATCTCAGAACTACAATCCATTGTACTTTATCTCATTATATATTAGTACCACCATGGAAGTACTAGTACTTCCATGCTACTTCAACCCATTGGTGCTACATCTAATTAGTACTACAATCCATTTGTCATCTCATTAGCAGGCTACAGCCTCACTTGTACCAGGGTTGCAAGTCCCTGCTGGTACTTAATTCCATTTGCCACCGAACCCATTGGTAGTGATAATTAGTCATAGATCATTGGTCATATACCGTCAGTCCGATGTGATTTTGTGTGTATGTATATAAAGTAGGTCTGATGGGATGCATAGAACCAACGAACAGCATTTCTAATGGGATGGTTACCTTAAAGGGACAATGCAGTCACCCCAATTTGGATTAGTGTAGTAGTCTACCCTATTTCATGAATGGCTCTTGAGAATCATGTGACAATATTTTTCTCACTGAATTATGAAATTTACAAGGAGTAACTCCTTGGCTTACCTTGAATATGCAATATTAAAGTCCTGAAATATCATGAAACATACTTGGAAGAGAAATAAGGAGAAATTTGTGAGATATAGCTATTGTTTCAAGATAAGTCAACTTGTGCCCTTTAACATCAATAGGTCATACTACTAATGAGCTGTGAGACTCTTGGGTAGTCCCCATTAGTGTTGGAACGATTATCGGTATTCACCATCGGTATCGCCCGATGTTCCTCATTTTCATCCTGTATCGGTAGAATTTACCTTCAATGACGATATTACCCAACCGATATTTGTCGTCCCATGTATCATAAAAGTGGTACACTGTTTGAGCATTTCTGAATACACGTTCCAATATTTTACCTCATCAGGACAAAACGACAGGTCACTGCTTTGCCCCGTTAGAATCCTTGTTTCCCAAATATCGGTATCGGATCGGTATCGGCAGATATTGAGAACTAAAATATCGGGATTGGGAATATCGGCAACTCACAACACTAGTCCCTACCCCAGGAAGTCATTCTACTTGAAGGTGTCATTCACAAGCCGTTCCGGCGGGGATTCTCACACCCCGGTCACCTAGCCCTATAAAATAGCTGTACTTCAAAGGCGTGGGTTACATATTGCATAACGTATCAAAGGTTAACTAATGAGTTAGCTTACATGAATTAGATAATTCGTTTAAAATAAAGCAAATCAATCAGTCACATAATTAGGGACTGCACCTGATCTAGCTTACTACCCGGGATCGGGAAGGGGAAGGGGAGGCCAAGGAGCATTTCCTCTCTCAGATGCCTTCCCTTCTACTCCCCACCCTTCGGGCCTTCTATAAAGTAGTAGAATATAGTGCAATTGTGTAACCTTATACAGTTCATATGGTACTAATCTCAATACCGCAACTTTTAACCCTACCCCATTATTGCCTTTGACTGCAAGAGTCTGGCTACTCTACTGCCCGAGATGTATACTATGCCCGTAGTCAATGGATTCCCTTCTCCCCTCAAATGGTTATTGTGTTAACATGTCTTTCCCCCTTAAAAATATTTACCAACACTGAAAGCAGCTCGCCCTTTTTGAACCTTGTCTGAACACAAGTCTAAATTTATCTTCATGAAAGGCGACTACTCAAGTTCTTATAAGAACAGCTTATCAATCGAGTCTAATATTCCCTAAGAAGTAAGACCTATGAAGACCTTCCTAATTTTAGTTCAGATGTATACCATCTGACCATAGGCCAATCAGGCAATTGTTATGGCGGGATGTGGTCCACTTCAGAGGCTATAAACACAGGTCTGTGTCCGCGTGGGTTGTGACAAAAATATAGATACACTTTTGAAGGAAGCGGAAAAGTTTGTGCCAGGAGCTCAGGTGTATTTTAACTTGATTGTGTTGTGGTTGACAATAAACACATTAGTAAGATTAAATTTTTCTTCCGCATATTTTAAGGTTTTGATGTGGAAAGGGCAATGTACTAAAACAATCCCAACAAAATCGGCTAAAAATGATCGAAATGTAAGTTACCTCTAACAGTCCAAAGTGGGTTCAGACTGGGGTCTGAGACTCCCTTAATAGAGAAGTAAGCAGAAAAACTTTTACCCTGAATATTTAGATATTGTTATGCAAGTACAGCAAGGCAAGGATAACTTAAAGGGACACTAGGCCTGATTCTACACTCATATTCGATTTCTAAAATTCCTTTATTTTCATTGAAATGAGAAGGGACACACACCCCTCCCCTCATCATTCCCACGAGATCTTATTAAATCCCCCGCGACTGTGCGTTAACTTGCTTTGTTTTGGAATATTAGGTAGTAGTGGTAGACCCATAGAGGGGGTGCACGGGGCACTATCAATATTTTTAAGGGCGAGATGGTCTCGTGTGAGGATGAATTAGGTGCACGGTTATACTTGCAAGGGCAAGGCAGGGGAAGTGTCATAACAGGCTATCTTGGGGGTATTTTGGTTATGAATGATCCCTATCCGAAGATTGCGCTTCGCATAGATGGTGTTAAGCAGTTTGCAATTGATCCCCACGTCCCTACCTCGCTCCATGAAACATCCCGGGTGCGCCATTCTCTACATCCTGTGATGAGAATATGCAAAACTGAAATCAGACCCAAACAAAATTTGCTTTATCACAAACGAAGCAATATGAAACTGCTGAATCTGCATTATCTGGCCTACATAGCTGGCCTTCAGGTTTCTCATTTGGAAATAAATACAGGTCTGTACATAGCTAGACAAGGTACTGAAGAGGGTCAAGACACCGTTCGGGTGGCGAAATATTTTTCAGGGTCGGTATTAAAGCAATAATAATCTTAAGATTTCTAGGGGGAGAAAATTTTTAGGCGGCGCCGCCCTCTCTCCGCTCTCGGCTATTCGGGCCTTAGCTAAAGTAGACGAATGCAGGTTCCATATACGATCGTGACTCCACAAACAGTATAGTTTGTGTTTTAACGAATTTTCAATAGTGAATCCCTGTAGTTTCAATAGTGAATCCCTTGTAGTTCAAATGTAATATTTGGTGCGTGGCTCCATGACAATTTTCATTGTGTCGATATGTCAATTGTATACAACTGCATATCGTATTAAACGATCCTTTAATTTACAATTCTTTTACAACCGGGATTAGCCTAATCTGTCAGCCTGTGATGTATATAAGTCTAAAAAATGATTGTTTAATCCAGTTATTCTGTACAGATTTCTGCCTTTGTTCTGACAAAGGAATATGCCATCATAGAAGGCCAGTAAACTTGACAAATTTTAAATATATACTCCCACCAAATGACAAAGTTAAGGGAAGGGTGACCACAAAAATGTTTCGGTAGTTCCATTGATCGATAATGGGTGTGATCATTGAAACAAAGGAACCCCGTAACTTCGTAAAATGTATGAGAAAAGTTGTAAGTTTCGATCGAAGATCAAAGTAGTATTACCGCATGAGACCACCCGGCAATTGCTCTTCCGACTTCCGCCGTCGATATCGTCCGTCCGGCCCGTCACTTTGGCTGGGATTACCGTCTTTGCCGAGATTTGTAATCGACGACCAGTTTCCTCTTCCGTCCATTCACCACACCGTAGCCCGGATGTAGGAGTTGTTAACAATACCCTTGAACTTAGAGGGTCACGGTTGTGAAAAGTGTGTAGGGGGAGCAACTAGTCCACCGTACCTGGCTGGGCGGATGAGTCCTCGTAAGGTTTTGTTCACCACTATTCGAAAAGTACCACTTCTCTTTTGGTTCTAGAATCGTTTCGTTCCAATAATTGAGAAAATCATGGACTTAACCTGTTAACTGTTTAATCCGGTATCCGCGTGTATACTGTTTTCGTAAGAGTTCATTACGTTCGGTACAGGCTACATTAGTTTACCCACCATACAAAAGATCGTGCCCAATATAGCACTAAGAACATTTCATATGAGCGAAACAATGCGTTCAATACATTGTAATTAATTTCAGTCGGTTTAGCTTACGAATCTCGTTTACAGATCGAGTTCAGGATACACTCATTCGATCACTCTCAAAGAAGGCTTACCTCCCGCGACGTCACAGGAAATTCTATGACGTCATTCTCAATGGCTTATCTACAAGTCAATATCGTTCACACCTTTTCTCAACATTTTGTTATAATAATAGCCGCAGTAATAAGCGGCGTGTTCGCCTTTACTTCCGTACAGCCTTCCCAACGTTAATGAAATAGTGACTCCGCCAGCATGTACTAGATGCGCGATAATTCTTCAAGCTGTGTGCCATTTTGAAAGCCTTAACCCTTCAGACAGGGAGTTGCTATTTGACAAATAGCAACTCCCTGCTTTTTGTCAACTCCCTGCTTCAGATATTAGTCTGGTTATTTTGGAGAGCAGAACGAAGTACAGCATTTATGACATTCAAGAGGGTACGATAACAGTTTGATGTTATCTTACAATTTATTGGGGCATTGCCAAAGTCATCATATGCGTGACTGTCTGCATATCATATACGTATAATGCATATCATCTATTCCCCCACTGTTCTCTGTGAAAGGGCCTATTGGCGGAAGTTGAAAGAAAGCCAGAGTCCTTGCCATGACGCCTCTTCTTCAGGCGTGTAGCCAGGGTTTTGTTCTGGAGGAAGTACAGACAACACTAACCCAGTGACGCCAGAAGCACAGCCGGACCGTATAGTTCTCTCTGCGGGGTATGGTATAAGCCCGCCTTAGGGCCCCTGGTGGGTTTAGAGGACTGTGCCTTGATGGAGGGCACGGGGAAAGCCTCCGTCAGGTGGGATTTGGGGCAGATTTTGTATCGCAGTTGATTCAAAGGGATAAACCCCAAAACATTCCCTAGTCTACTACACGCCTGCCCTTCTCATGTGCGACTTCTCGGACGTAACCACGGCCTCCAATCCCCGGTGAAGACGATTTTCTGATCACAGCTTTAATGATCGTGACCACTAATGGATTGAGCTAGAGGTTGGGGGTAAAATTATTATGTTCATATTTACTCCTTCCAACACACATGCCGTAATTTCGACTGCCCCATCCCCTATTATCCTGTATGCAAGGTACCGTCAAGGCCTACCCAACTTGTTTTCTATTTCTTCTCTTCATAACTTGCCCTCAACATATTA
This sequence comes from Holothuria glaberrima, assembly GCA_009936505.3. Lineage (NCBI taxonomy): Eukaryota > Metazoa > Echinodermata > Holothuroidea > Aspidochirotida > Holothuriidae > Holothuria > Holothuria glaberrima. The sequence continues at coordinate 8,011 of WURT03003553.1, forward strand.
ACGACTAGCCGTCATGTAGCATGTATGCGATTACGAAAGTAGTAACTCCATACAATTGACTTAAATACTTTGTATGCACATGGCAGACAGTTTTAATGACTGATGTCCACATATACGGTAATAATAGCCGTGTAGCTAACGCAATAGTCCTACCGAATGATGCAATGTTTACAATGTGGAACAATTTGGTATGCCTTCGGTCTGATTGAAAGAACGGTCTCACCAAGGTTATGCTGTGATGAGCTAGCCATTCTGATGATAGGCCTACAAAATAAAAGTTACTAAAAGGATCTCACGGATAAATGCATGGGTCTGGACTACCGGGGACAGGCCGTGATACCGCTTAACCCTAATTAATAGCCTACTCTTTATTGCCTTTACCCACTCACCCTCACCCACTTTCTCGACTTGATTGTTCAGTAGCTTACGGCTGTTGTAATATAATAGCAGTTGCAGACTGTCAGCATGGCCAGTTGGCCAATGACCCCTCCATTTTACAAATGTGTCGGTCGCCACTGGGACATACACTAATGTGGGTTACAGGTTAGTCTAGGCAAGTCAGACGTTTGAAGTCTACAGCTACTATAGTCTTTCTGTAAATCATTGCGGCAACAGTTCTTGAAAACACCAAGTTTTCGAATAACCTACTGCCATTTAATCAACCAAGCCCACTTTGGCACGCCCACTGAGCACATAACTTTTTAAGTCCCAGCCGAAGCCGGTGAAAGAACGATGACTTCACAAATTCATTGTTAAGGCTGTAGAACAGCTATAATAGGACCCGCCGCCGTCTGTGATTTATAAATTACACTAAAGTTCATGTCAATCGGCATACGCACTATTTACTATACAAGAAGAGAACCCACGTGTGCAGATCATAATATTTACGATTTGTTTGGCTCGTTGCCAGTACAGGGTCACATGTAACTGTGTACAGACACCGTTGACAGGTTGAACTAATTGCGTCGACATACTTCAAGATTGCCACCGTATCAGTTTGAGCCAGGTTTAAAAAGTGCTGCAGTTTTAAAAGTGCTGCGATTATCCTCAGTGATAAAACAGGTTTGTTAGGGGGGGGGAGCAACGGGTCGAAGCCCCCCTGAAAATTTTTCCCCCCCTAGAGAAGTTTCAAGTTGACATTGACTTAAAACATTTGTACACAATTGGTCCCCCTGAATTTTTTCCCCCCTGGAAGCTATTTCTCCCCCCTCCCCTTCAGTACCTTGCCTGGCTACGGGAGCTGAAGCCGGCGGACCTAATAGATTGCTTTAAGGTTAAACTACCCAGGAAGGACCGTTCTAGGTAGAGCTACAATACCCTTCCCTCCTCCCACTCTCTCCTCAGTCCGGGTCACTTTCAAATCATACTTATTCCCTGTCAACCCTTGATTTTAAATTTTGCCAAGGAGTACGGTCAGACGGACACCAACACGGACAGAAATTCACCGAAGATATCAGAGCGAAAAACTTCCTTTAAGCTGTTAAGTGTTACAAGATATAGTACCAGCCACGAAGGCTTTAAAGGACAACAGTGAACGGAACTTGTAGAGAAATCTTAGGAGTCCTTCATCTTTAGCTTGATGCATATAGAAACAGTTCCCGCAATGGCACACAAAATGGTTGTCTGAGGAAGACTAGTAGGCACGGGGACGGGGTAGGGGTGTTGTGGGGGACAATTACAACACCACAGAAAAGCGCGGATCCAGGGTTGTCTCTCCCGGCTCTAGGCCCCCCTTTTTCCAGCACCACTTTTTTTTGAGATGGTTTCAAAGCTGCGCTACAATATTTATGCATTTTGATTGCCAGATGCCAAGAAAAACCATTAAATGTCTTAATACAAGTTTTCCCTAGAACCGAAGTTTTATACATTTACGCTCTCACGTGCGAACTTTGTTCTCATGGAGTTACCCCCCTTCTCCGCTTTGTGAAGTCCTGTCTCCGCCACTGGGAGTGCACATTAAACTTTTTCCTTTTCTGTTTATAAGTTCTGTTTGGCTGTTTTCTTCAAATTCAATTGTCAATGTGCGACTTAGGGGACTGGGGGTGGGGTGCCGCATGAGTTCATCAACCGAATTACTTAAGTTATGACTCACTTAAGTTTTTGGCTTTTGTTGCATGTTAGTGAATGGGCTGGACAGACAGTTGGCGTTATATATAGCTGTGCGATTTGCATAACAAAACATGGTCACGTTTTCACAATATTTCAACGTCAATCCTTCACGGAAACGATGACGCTATGTTTTTTTCGATGAATGGAACATTTGCAATCATAACAATTGAATATACCACCTATAAACCAACGGTATTTTCCCTGATATTTTAGTTTTCAGATTTATCAAGGATGCCAATACTGAGGTGTTGAAAAGTCAATGAACCCCGCCAAGTTTGAGATCAATATGCACTTTTATGAGAGTTAACAGCAAGTTCTCAAAAGTGTCTGGGGGTGGGGGGAAGAAATAAAGTTCACAAAAATCATTCGAATGCAAATGACAAGTCAAGAAAGGAGATCCGGGCCCGTTCAAGGTCCCCGGAAAAATGGACTTCAGAAGATCTGAGGTGTAAGGGTTTGATGGAAACATGGTCCCTAGACATGTGACTGAGATGTAATCTTTTTTCCACCCAGCTTACACCTGTATTGGTTAGTAAAAAAGTTTTCTGAGAGCATAATTGTGGACACCATGCGATCTTGCAATCACTTGGATGATTACATAAAGAAGGGACATTTCTGGCATTCTTCACGCAATAACACAAAGGAGGGTATATGGCCTATACATCTACGTAGACACACACGTATTTGTCTGTATGCATACGTATACGTTTTTGGGAGAAGAGTTAGCAATTTCCTCTGCAGTGTAAGTATACACAAACGCTTATTTACACATAGTAATGAGTGGTTTATTACTCGACCCCAGTGTTCAACACAAATCACCCGGTCTTGCCCCGTGCGATTTAGGGGCCCCTCTTTATGTTAAACCTGCATGCCATGAGATCCAACTTGTTAGCAGCCTGCGAAGCGGCTCTTTGGCTTACGCCACTTTGATCCACCGTCCCTACAGTACAAGGTTTTTGCTCTTAATTTCATTCTTTTCCAATTTATTGTGTGCAATAGACCCATTTCCAGATAGCAATTATAAAGGATTTTGGGACAGAGTTTTGGTACGCGTCGTTTTTGGCAACAGTAAAATGCCATTGCCAATAACTACACACACCAAACTCTATCCCACAATCCTTTGTAAATGCTATTGCATTTAAAAAGAGTTTATGAAACTGTAGGCCCATGGAGGGCGGGAAGAGACAAAAAGGAAAGTGTACAACCGAACAGTCAAACAGACCGCTAACACATTTACCGTCAGGTCGGAAGTTGAGAAGTCCGTATGTCATACTCACTCACCGTGTCTGTCTGCCACTGGATGATTCACAAACTAAAGACAAATTATGCCGCTGAATACCTCGCATAGATATTAACGTATTTTCAAGAGTTACGTAATTGCATTAAAATAACAAGACAAGACATTAAAATAGTTGCAAAGGCAGAGTGCAGACAGTTTGCCTGTTTCAAGAAGCGCGCAGGCCTTACTCATAACGGTGACGTCAAGCCGGTCTCCTGAATCACGTATACAAACCATCTCTTCATTCATAAAAGTGTTGAGTTGTGAAAATATATGTACAGTCCTATAACAGTTTAATGAACCTAATGGAGTGGGAAACCCGTTGATTCAAGTCTGGTCGCGTGCATAGTCCCACGCAGTTAACGAAAGACTGCAGCGGTCTCTCGTTGTAGGGTGGGGGTACCTGGAAAAGTCAAAACAAAAGTATACCTGAAACTTGTGCGTGTATATAAGTATATATATATATATATATGTATATGTTGCTATTTTGGAATTAAGGGGAAATATTGTATGAAAAAACGCTTAAAAGGGGAAATCGTCTAAAAGGGGGGGAAAATCAGGTCGACTTTGCGAAACTTCTACACGCCTTTTATATAGGAATACGTAAGCGGATGGTAACGTCCTTTTCACTACATAATCTATATGCAATTACTTCAATGTTGACCAATTTACGTACACGTATCTGTTAACACGTACAAATGGTGGGCCATTGAAATAACGTTGGTGTATATCTGTTTTTCAAATGCTACCAAATGGCGAAATATATAATCTTATGTATCTTATTGTTTTTTCGCGCCTTTACGAAGGGGCGTGAAACGCCCCCAAATTTTTCCTCCTATGGTGGATTCTAGCGTTATATATATATATATATATATATATATATTCACATGTAGTGTTTATAACACATTCCACTTCTCAAATACTACTGGTATTCTTCTGATAACATTTAATAAATTCAAAATTCATTCATCTTGTTCAAAGGTTACACCTTGGAGTCTTAAACTGTTTGAATATTTTCAAATATTTGCGGTATTTAGAACACCTCTCTTGGCACCACTCGTTACAGTTATGCTTTTATCTGTTTTTTTGTTTTTCAATCAAACATCATGAATACAGTTTTGCCCAAGGCGCCATCGATGGCATGACTTTAGCACCCACTCACAAACGCGTTTGATTGAAAACTTCCGAAATAAGTTGACATTGAATGGTATGTAGGATAAACACACCCATTTGCGATACTTGGCAAGGTTACAAACTCCCAATCGAATAGGCCAATGCCTACACATTTTATAAACGAGGGAATACCCCAAAATTAGACCAGAGGAGTCCTTCAACTAATTATATTATGGTTTATTCCCTAATTCTTATCAGGAACCTTTTTTGAAAACCTACACACGTGTTGAAAAGATAAAAGAACCGCAGGAATTTCAAATTGTATTTGTAAATACGTGAAAACGATTCCATTGAACATTTTATATTTAGCTTACAGTGTTGCTCTATAGTTACATGTTTAGTGTTGGCGTATAAGACTGCATTCAAACACTGTGAAGCTTGCCGAGTGAACATGTTCGTTTCATATGACGAAAGGCATCCACCAGTGTTGTCACTGTTTTGTTGTAATAGTAAAATCGATGGCATGTTTACCAACAGGATTGAATGTCAAAACATAAGTATCGCTCAAAGCAGTGTAGAATCTATCAAAACACCTTCGCAGCAGGTGTCAAATATGTACATCTGTAGAACCTGTGCCATACACGATACATGTTCAAGTCTTGATATTACCTGGGAGTTGTCAAACAGCAACTCCCTGATATAACGAGTGCAGTCAATATACTAGGTGCAGGAGAAATACACGTCCACCGGCCAGGTAATCATAACATTACTGAGCTTTGTACCCAAGTATACGTATTTGGCGACGAGCCAGTGTAACAATCGTGTCGTATGCATGCCTCATTAACAGAACATCATAGCACGTCCCCACGTAGTTAAACTTGTGCAAGCACTCACATGCCATGGAAGTACTAGGTAATACTTCCATGCACATACTGTCGCCCGAGCGGGCTAGGCAGCCTGTTCGCCGATCGCGTGATAGTTTGTTTAGTGCTGGAGAGTCGAACGAAAGTTGAACAAGTCTAGCAAGTAGCCAGCTTCTTTGGTATGGGGGTTGGGTTGTGCGTGTGGATTAACTTCAGTAGATGCATCAATATCGTCCTCGTATATAATTGGGCAATGGCCCCGAAATGTCCCCCTCCCATGACTATGGGTTCACTCTAGGGATTTAATTGTTTGAAAACTGTTGGTATGCCATGGCGAAAAGGGACGTGCCTATCATCGATAAGAGACCAGCTGTGTCTGCAACATTTTGAAAAAGTAGGCTATTGGAAATTCAAGAAAGATATCCAGATTTGGGGGTACGAAATGTTCTCATCCATCTACCTCAACAACAAAATGTAAGCGGTTCTACAGTACGTTGAAAAGCAAACGTTACCCTCGAAGGAGTTTTGCTCCTAAAATAAGCTACGTCCCCTGAAAGGTCACAAAGACTCAACATGACCAATCCCTTGACCTTCGGGCATCTAAACCATGAGTCTGCGGCCTGCCATGGGTAGCTCCTTGAAGACTGACTGAAAAGGACAGATACTTCACAACGTCTTAGCCAAAAGGCCGAGTAGCGACGAATGATGAGTTTTTGATAAATTTCCGTGGACAGAATTTCGCCTTGAAGGTCTTTTTCCAAAGTCTCCTCAACTAGTCTGGAGAAGAGCCGAAAGGCGAAATCTCCCAAAAGTTTACTCCCGAAGGAATTCTGCGTCCAAAAGGAGCTACGTCACCAAGAGACAACTCAGCGGATTGAATATGGCTAACCTCACAGATTTTTGCTACGAGGATTCTCTTTCCAGACGTCATAAATTGGGGGTAGAAAAGTTTGCTATACAGACATCAAATGGAATATTACGGTAGGAGCAGGAATCTTGACCTTTAGTCGAGGTGTGTGTGTGAAACTGGGGTGGGGGCTGGAGTCTTGTTCCTTTGGGCCTTAACCCAAAGCCCTCAGGACTATCATACGAGGTTCACACTATCGTGCCAAAGCTTACGCTTGCTAGCCTGAGCCCCGAGGACAAAAATGTGACTCTCTTCAGTGAGTGTAAACACTTGTATACACCCACTCGTGACTTTGCATAGCCTATAAACTCCTGCATGCAGAAATAATATTGCACTATATTGTATCAAACTGTTTTATTATGTGTACGAGTTAACCGTCGCTTCTGTTTGCATGTTAGACTGAACAGTTTAACAAAACTACGGGCTCTTTGGCAGTGTCCACTTTTGAATATTGATGATTTCAGCTGTGCTGTAAACGATTGCGTACTATGTTATTACGTTATTTTTTTTTATTCTTTTATATGTCTCCCAATCAATCTAGCGACCTATTTCTTAACCATCGTCTTGGCGGATATGACGTTTGTACATCTCTTTGCTTGGACCACGTTTACCCCATACGAGACACCTCAATTTTGGACAACGATTTAATAACATTTTAGTCCTGAATCGTGACAGGGTTGTTGCCAATAACCTAGCATTTTCCCAAATAAACTCTTAAATATTTATTTAACTGAGAACCCTCACCTCCCCTGAACGGAATACCCGATTACCACGCTGCATACCCCTTCCCCCATTAGTCGAAAGAAAATAAAGAATATTCCCTTAGGATATTTGGGGATGCCTATCACCAGTCTGCTGAAATCTAGTCAAGTTGAAGTGGAGCTATATACACTTCAGAGAACAGTACTCTGGATAAAGACAAGGATTAGTAGATCGACTGGGCCCAGTTGGTGACTACTCGTAGCCTCCTCTGAGTAGGGTCATTCAAAAAGAACAATTGGAAGAATATTGTCACTATGAACACAGTCTGCCTGGCTCACCAATCACAATCTTTCCTAGAATCGTTTACCGATGGTTCTATGCCCCTGGGGATGACTCATAGCTGGTCCCAGGGTGTAGGATTCCCATCAAACCGGGCACTGACAGAATTACGACGTGTTATTTTCTTCAAAAGCAATTGGTTAAAGGACAGATTGACTTATCAGCTCACTGAACAAGTGTAGTACGGATGTCATGAAGATCCAGCACTAGCCTCTACCGTATAGAAGGGTTTGTCAAGTCTATGAATATAGTTATTCCAAGGGCGTTGGAAGTGGGGTGGGGCTCATAGCCCCAGTCAGAGAGAAGTGAGGCGAAAGTATGCTAGAATTATTTGGGGAAATGCTAGAACTAATCTGGACACCCAATTTGAGCCTCGAGTTGATTTCAGCTCATTGAATCCCTGGAAAAGGCCTATGTGAGTCAACTGAATTGTGAGGAGGTAGCAACTCGACAGCTCGAAGCATGATTAGCTACAATCCCGCTAGCCTGCGTAGCGCCTCGGTGGCTGTCGCCCCTCCGAGTTTTTTTTTTTTTTTTTGCAGCGATTAGGTGGACGAAAAAAGTTCGTCCACCACGCAGGGTACAATCCCGCTGGCTTCCCGTGCTTGCTGGGAGACGTTGAATCGCAGTGACAATTTTTTGTTCTAGAGAGCAATTACATGTAATGCAGACGGAGCGTTTTTTATTAGGGATGGCGGCATGTGCATAACAGAGGCAGTGGCGCCGACACGAGGTGGGTAGCATAGGTGCCCATGGCCGAAAACTGGTAGAAATTTTTCGATTTATTGAAATGAGCTCAAATCTGTTTAAGGTATAAATTTCTGTATGGGATAAGGTGTGTTTTCGACTTAGTGTTGGATCTACTTTAATCATTTTTCTATCACAAATCCTTCCAAAACTATCAAAATGTCGGGCGCTCCGCGCGTTCAGTCCTTCAGATTCTATTTTTAATACCGTTCCAAACGTAGACGTATACGTTTACGGGTTTTTGTAATGATTCCCATGCAAAATTTCGGCGCGCTTCGCGCATAATTGCCACAATTTGCCCTCCATACCTGATGACCATTATTAGGACGACAATGCACTGAATTGTTGTGAGGAGAACTACCGGTATTTTCCGAAAACTCTGCATACATCCTCAGGCTATTATCATGAGGCGACTTTGTGGTAAGCTTGTATTAAGGACAACAATTTTGTAGAAAGATGTTCATGCATGATTTGAAGCATGTTACTCATTGCACAAGCTTATCCAAATGTCATTAAGTGCGTTTTGAGAATAAACACTATGGAACATATAATTTATTAATCCTTTATGCCAATTATTACACTTTTATTCCCTTCTCGGTCATTTTCCATTTTAAGATGTGCCTATGGATTCTCATTGAAAATGAGTGAAACTTCTATTTTTAGCGTGCTCTCCTAAAGTGTCATTTGAATGTCAGTTAAAGCATCATATGCTAATGTCCCCATTTTGTAAAATACCCCAGTTAGTTAGTTAGTTAGATGAGGTTTAACGGCCCAGTTTCCAACCAATTGGTTCAAGTCGAGCCGGCCACGG
>WURT03003564.1:0-16880 GCA_009936505.3 Holothuria glaberrima
GGGGTTTTTGGTAAACCTGGGAACTGAGATTCAAGAATGTTATGACAAAGTGTCCCAACAGTTTTGTCCAAGATTGTAGATAATTGTTTTCACTCTTCTCTGCATACATCCCTTTATGTTATTCTTTGAGAAGCCAGATATTAGAGAATGCTCACAAAATCGTGGCCACACACGTAATAAAAACTTGAGACTATCAGATTATATAAGCCTTTACAATTAAAAATAAATTGTCATTTTAGTTTTCTTTATTATATGGGTAGCTTGCCTTACTTTTTATCATTCACAGAATCATACCAAAGTCTATGATTGCAGCCATGACCTGTGTAACAATCGTCTTCGTTACGACAAACGTTGCATACTTCGTAGCATTATCGACTGAAGAAGTGCTCACCTCCGACGCCGTTGCTGTGGTAAGAAGTCTGTGTGTGTATTCACTGTAGGCATACGCCGTGGGGAGACAAGGTATATGTCTCCCAATTCGGGCAAAACGACTGATCTATTTTGATACAATGACAAGGCCAAAACCATATGCCGACTACTCACCGTACCTTTCTGGTTTTTTTTCTTAAAATTACGAAAATTGGAAAATATCAATCATTGACATACTTTTGAAAAGGAAAATCGTAAAATCAATTCGAATCTCATCCCCTCTCCAAAAGCAAAATTCTCCCTACCACCTCTCGAATAGGACAGCTTTCCATCACCTACGCAAAACAATAAGCCAAAGTTAAGATTAGCAATGTGATTTTTGTACTGCAGCACGAAAGTATAAAAGCGTAAAGGGAAAATGCAGTCCCATCAATTTGAATTAGTGTACTCCGTCATCCTAATTTAGGAATGGCTCTTCATCAATCATGTGACAATATTTTTGTTACTAATTTGTTAAAGTTTTGCATAAAACTTCTTCTTTACCTTTAATATTCATAATTTTTGTACAGAAACATCATGAAATATTCTTGTGGGCGGAATAAGAGATTGAAAGATTTAGCACCTTTCTGAATATAAACTTGGGGAAGTGCTTTCTCACATTAAATATTGGTTTTTACTGCCACTTAAATAGTAAAAGATATACAGTACACGACAGTGAGCTGAGGGCGTTGTCACTTCGCAGGCAGTAAAACAACTATTGTGTACAAAAATTAAATCTTCTGCTTACAAAATAACATCAATCTAACTATCGAATACTTGACAATGTAAATGACGCGTATATATTAGTAAGGACTTAATACCTTCGCATAGGAACACTGTTCAACGACTACTACATGCATACAGTTTCAAAACACCATAATAAATTAAAAACGGAAGCAAGCCATATTTATGATCTACCATTCTTCAAGAGGTAGTTTTTAGCTATTCGAGTAGAAGATCACAATAGGGTACATGAGGCGTTCGCCTCTAAAATTTTTAAGGTAGACAGGTAGAAAGGAGAAACATTTCTTTCTTATTTAGTGCCTAAGTAGCTACAAAACTGGTTAGTTTGGCAATGAGAATTTCTAAGATTTCCAAAAGTGTGAAAGTGGTTTCTCCCCTTAAGTCCACCCATCGCACTATGAATATAGAAGCTTCTCGCCGTGTTTTTCTCTTACAAGCAATTCTGAAGAAAACAATGGACACGAAGTAAATAAAGTTATAAATTACAGTACACTTGATTTTATTCCAAAGCAAAAAAAGACATTCATTATTGCTTTTTGACCAAAATGCCTTAAAACTACTTCCAAACGCAATAAACTTTATGGAATTCCAAACTGTGGAAGGGAAACTCAGTGGTGGTTTCCTATAGATTTTTCTTCAACTGTTCCCCTTTGCACGAGCCACCCCTAACTGTCGGTCCTGCAATATATGTAGGTAGGCAACTCATGCGTATGAGAGACAGCTCCAAATGAAATGCATCTGATTTGGCTTTACTCAAATGATTAATAAAAAAGGATATTTTAGAGTAATGCACCATATACACCTCCCCATTGACATGAGTCTTAGATATGCCACGGTCTCCTCTCAAAAAGTGAAACGAGTCTCTGCACGCTTTAATCAAGCTTGCTAAACATTTACAAAATTGGACCACGTTGATCTCCTAAGTTGGTCACTCTGGGAACATGTTCAGGGAGGGAGAGGATACATACCACCTCCTCCCTTCCGAGATGCTCCTTATGACTTTAAAATTTTACACACTGAAGTTCATTTACTTCAATGGCTTCTCATCCCATCCACTTTCCCAAATTTGTCATGAATTTTTCACATGGGTTGTTGGTTACATTAATCCGGTTACGGTTAATTCCACAAGTCTGCTGACCCATATATCTGGCCTGTAGCCAGATATCATGCCATTGTCTTTCCTATTAAAACCTCTATTCATTTTAACAAAGGATAATACACATACGGTTGCTAACCGAAGGATTTTTGTTAATCCTTGTTTTAGACTTACGGATATCGAGTGCTCGGTAACTGGTGGCTGTTGATGCCTTTAGCGGTGGCTTTCTCCTGTATCGGTTCGATTAACGGTGGTGTTTTTACTTCATCACGGTAAGGCTTCTTATGTCAGCCATAGAGCTGCAGCGCCTCTCCCTTTTTGATTCATTGTAGAAAGAGGAAGGAATCTAATACAATTACGCGAATGTAGGTGTGTGTGTGTATGCATGCATGTTTGTGATACTTAATATCTTGATTATCTCAAGATAACAATGATGGATACTTTTCATACTTGGAAATAAAATTATAATATTGAGGGCAAGATCCCCGTTACTTTCCGGGAGGCCAAAGGTCATGTGAGGTCAAGAGCGGTCAAAATCCGAAAACATTGTAAACACGATATCTCTAGGTAGGAATCATGGATGCTTTTCATACTTGGCATCTTGGTGCATTGTAGTCATAAAATGAATCCTATTGGTTTTACTAGAAGTCAAAGGTTATCTGAGGTCACCTAGGTCGAAAATACGAGATTCTTAAAAACTGCTTGTAAACACGATATCTCAAGATAGCAATGATGGACAATTTTCATACTTGTTATATAACTTTGTCATATTGAGAGAAAGAACCCATTATAGTGGAGATCAGAGGTAATTTGAGGTCATCAGAGAAGAAAAACTGAAAACCTTTAAAAAAAAGACATTTCAAGACAGGGATAATGGATACTTTTCATAGTTTGTATATAAATGTGTTACTTTAAGAAAAACCCTATGGGTTTATTGAAGGTCAAGGTGGCACCTGAGGTCATTAGAAGCGAACCTACGAAAACCTCGTAATCTGAATAGACAGTGTGCGGTTCCTCAAAACTGTCCCCGGCGTTTCGTGACAACGACAAATTAGGGCTGAATTTTTTACCATTCCAGAGATAAAGTTAAAGAGAACAACATTTATATTTTTCACAAGAATAACTGTTACAGTAACAAGTCTAATGTACTAATTATAAACACGTGTAAAGAATGTCTATAGCATAATTAGAACTATCATATGCTTAACGATCTCTTTGATAGCGTAGTGGATTAGTGCTCGGTTTCTCACAAGGTTGGCCCGGGTTCGCATCCCTTCCTAGGACACTTTTTTTTTGTGATTTTTTGTAATTCTATTTTTGGCGGGGTTCAAGGGTCATATGTGAGATCAGCAGAGGTCAAATTATGGAAAGCATTGTAAAAATTACATAGTCAAGAAGTACAAATAAAATAGAATAGAACTTTGTTTGACAAAAACAAGGGAACTCAATTTGTTTGCAACAGCTCAATGTAACAAGTAAAAGTAAAAATATTAATAAATATAAAAACAACAATCACAGAGCGAATACACTAAACAAATGAATAAATAAATGATTAAAATATAACAACATAAAAAGTAAGGATGTGTATAAAATACCATCGACAGTATGAAAAATAGTAAAAAGGGGTTATGTTCTACAAAAAGCTGCATTGTAAAACTTTGTTGCAAGTGGAAGGAAGGAGGAAGGATATAAATGAGTTAACGCAAGAGGAACTCTCAAGCGACCAGATGTAGAAACAACACAATTAATAAACACACAATGCTAGGGGTGGCTATCGTCCTCCATGACGTCCCTCGATTAACCAGCAACTTCACTGTTATACACAGTTTCTACATCATGCAGTGTCTCCCAGATGATCCTTCCCGCGTCTCTGATAATTTTAATATCCAGTCTATTCAAATCACACTTTGTAGCATTTTCTCCCGAGCAGACCAAATAATAACGCCAAACACTAGCTATGACAGAGTTATAAAACATTGTAAGATTTTCGGATAAACATTAAAATGATTAAGTTTACGCAAGCAATACATTCTAGAACTAAGCTTTTTAACGGCAACGTCCATATAACTATGCCAATTCAATTTGTCATTAATAGTAACGCCTACATTCGTTTCAACACCTATAGGTTTGAACACGTTTAATTTCAGAACCTTTGATACTGATAGGGTTATAACTGGGAGTATTTTTAAGAAAATCAATTATCAAATCCTTAGTGTTTGACACATTAAGTTCTAAAAAGTTACGGTCATAGTACTAAACCAAATGAACTCAATTAATTTTCATACAAAGTAGATTAGGTCTATCATAACAGTGTTATCTGCAAACTTAACTTCAGGGCAAGGTGGTTTAGTGGATACTCAATCGTGAGTGTAAAGAGGGAACAAGATGGTACAAAGAACGGTTCTTTGAGGAGCCCCTGTATTTGTTGTAATCATTGCCAAAGTGTTACCAGATGAGGTGTTCTTGGCATACTGAGAACGGTTGGTCAGATACTCAAGTATCCATTAGAATACGTTATACGGAACTGGTTGACTGTCAAAAAGTTTCTTATTAGCAAATGGGGTTGTATAGTATTAAATGCTGATGAAAAGTAAAAAAACATTATCCTGACACTATTACCATTTCATGTTTTCTCAAGGTAAGAGTAAAGTTTTTCTAAAGCTACTTAAAAAGCATCATTACATTTCTGTTTCTCTGGTAAGCAAATTGAAGAGGATCTAAAATGTCGGTGACATACTGAGATAACCAGAATGTGAGGCATTTACACTCTCGAACCTAAAACCAGGGAGTTGTTAAATAACAACTCCCTGCTAAAACTGAAGGGGAAAAGAAATTCGATAGATATTCGCTGTGAGAGTTCGAACCTCTGCATTATAAACTCCAGAATGAAAGACTAGCGCCCTATCCAAATTAGCCACGGAATCAGCTTAATGACGTCATAGTTTTAGTAATATATAAACTCCATATAAACAAATGTGATGGAGTCATGCAGTCTTGTGGAGGGTTGTCTTTTATTGTCTTTAACGATGGTAAGTGCTCACTCGAAGGTAGCACTTTCACGCTTTAACTGGGGATCGTTCAACAGTTCAGCAATAACCCTTTGGTGCGTTGAATGACAGAGTGTGGACTTTGGAGGCTTCGAATGCATAATGGATGGTATGAATGTAGGCTAAAGCGGTATTGAGGCTTTTCTCAATCTGAAAAATATTCCAGCACAAAAAGCAGGCTACACGAACCTGCTCTGTGCGTTGCCGTATCATAATCATGGTACGCTATAAGCAGTCAGTTGAGCTCTCGCACTCACGTCGTTCAGACCACTTTATAATGCATCATTGATGCTAGCGTGTTTTTCAAAATTCCCAAGATCATTTGCCTGAAAGTCCCGAGATTTCCCAAGGTAACTAAAACGTTTCCAAACTATGTGCTTGTAAACATGGATGGATTGGCAAAGCATGATTAAATCCAACAGCACAACATAGGCTATTACAGTAAGCTCCTATTGAACAGGCTGCAGTTTACATCGTGTTGCCTTTTTTCTTACAAATTAAATGGGGGAGGTTCCCCTACCTTCCCCCCTGTGACGCCGCCCCTGAATGTAATAATCCCAGTCCCAATCGTAAACAATGGGCCCACCTTTATGCTCATGAGAATCCAGCAGGTGATTTTTATTCGCGCAGTTTGACACTGCCTAACAAGAATGCCAATCTAGGTTAGGCTGGTCTAGCTTTTCGATCTCGATTGGCTTGTCTGCGATATACGATACGGAAGCTATAGCTGAACATACGTGACAAACAGTGTTGTGTTAGTGTAGTGACATTTGTGACAGGTCGTACATACGAGTACGATGGGCGTGGCTTCATATAATAAACAGCTCTAGTCTATGTAGTCAGGGTAACCCTGATGTAGGGGACGTGTTTTCATTTCATCATACCCCTAACGTCAGGGCCCATAACGTGAAGAAAGTCACTCCCAAACCAAAAAATCGTGGAGGGTCATTGAGGGATAAGAACGGTTATCTGATAAGAATATCCATGTCATTGCAAATTTAAAGCCAATGGGAAACGTGAATGGAAAACAACTTCTCTTGTTAACAAACAAAGCACTTTTTTCGTTAAATCCAATCCTTACCGACATCGGAGAAGTCTAGCACATGAAAGGATGATAACATTTGCTCCATACCTGTCTGAAAGCTTCAGGCCTACATCATCGTGGATAAACATTGAAAACTTAGGGGATTTGTTTGTTCACTGCGACTCAAACTACAGGTGTTTGGAGCATTACATATAGAATGACCGGCCTATCCATGCACAGTACATAGGCTTGATATACACTGTTCGTTTAATATAGCACTTCGGACGCCCGTGATGCAGACCGTGTACGATGTCAGTGTGACCAACGGCTATAGAGCTTGTCATACATGTGTATATTTAAACACTAAGCTCCACCTTCACTGGAAGTGAAATTCAGTGCTATGTACGCCCTGACCTCAAGGGGCATGAAAGACCAAATGAAGCATACCCTCGAGGTCGGGTTACCCTGCATATAGTCTATGCTGCCTGGTAGTCAGGTAGTGTGTGCACAGAAGTTTGTCATCATGGCACATACCGCTAAGCAGAATAAACTAAGATCATTCGGCTACGCTATAAAAAATGCGTATGCTGTGGTTTTCAGCACGAAATTTCGTGGAGCGCTGTACATACATCTGGACCAGAGCCGTATATATAGAGTTGCGACAACTTGGTTCCTATCAAATACTAGCAAATGCACGTCACGTGATACATGGATGTACACGGATGACGGGGCCAAAACCGAATTCGCGCAACTCGTACCTTTGCACGTTGTCTATGTGTCTACTGTACAGCTATATACATAGCGTGTCTGCATTTCATGCCCAGGAGTAAATATTTTTTTTAAATATGCCGGGTTGCTTTGCTTGGGTTTTACTAACCGGCCCGAAAAGGGTGCGAAGTTGTATTCCCAACCAATCCAACAAGACGAAAATTATGGGAAGTGAAGGTTAACTAGCAGACTCTATTGGAAATTGTCTGCCTCGTCAAACACTGAAAAACTTGGTTTACTTTTAAGAAGTCATCAAAACCTCCATGCAAATTTGCAATCTGGTTTAAAGCAATGAATTTTTGTTTGCTGCTTCCAGCAAACACCTTGTCAGGTGTATATTCCATACTTTCTCTTTTTCATTTGGAATCATGGTGAGGGAAGAAGGGAGGGGTAGAATGTGTGAAGATTTTTTTTCAAGACTCAGAAAGAAATAAAACATGCTAACTCAATAGTCATGGTATTTGTTCATTTTCATGTGTTAGAAAAGATAAAAGGTACTTAACAGTATCCCAACTTGAAACGTGGTGCTGTCAAAATATGAATTCTTGGAGTATAAAAATTTACCCATGCTTGCCTTTGGATATGGGTGTAATCAGAAGGAAAGGGGGGCATCGGGAATATCCCCTCTCTAAGAGACTTTCCTCTTCTATCTAGTTTCCTCAATTGGAATGATTGCTGAGCGTAGCCTAACATTTTACAGTCTTGCAATTGAATTAAATTCTGAGCCCTACACTTCAACCTAGGCTCATATACTCATATAGGGAAAGGGGAAAGTGATCCTTGTATAGACTAGACTTCCAACGCCCTTCCTTTCATTTGATCAAATCAATTGCCAAAGACTTATGAATAATTTACCCCATTGAAAAATTCCCCCTTTGAAGTGCTATCAGGGCCGTAGCCTGAGCGAAATGCCTAGGGACCAGGGAAGTTCATGACACTAGCTAAGCGGAGCACCAAGTGGTGTGCCTACAAATAGTTGGCACCCAAGAGGACCATTCCTTTTTCACTTGTGCATGACTGCTATCCTATGGGTAGATGGATGCTGAGTGGAGCGACATGTACGGCCTGGCTCAGGTGCAGAATCGTCTGCAAAACCTTGAATTAGATATTTCTTTACAAATTGTCATTAAATAGTGACTTCCTTCCTATTTTTGCTGGGCATAAGTCAAGAGGTGCTGTGTAGGAGAAGGGGATGATGCACAACACTCTTTGAGAAGTTTTTAACTTTGTAAGGTGGCTTGGATGCAAAATGGTGCTATCTTTGGTAAAGCTTTGAACTTATAACATGATCTGAAATTTTAATTATTTACTGAATTGTTCGGCTGTGGTGTGGTATCCCTCAGGGTACTAAGCTGGTGCACGGTGTGGGCTTCTCCCTGGCTCCCCACTGGGAAGCCACCATCGGTTGAAGCGTAGCCGTAGTGTAGGCCTTGTAAGAAACTGTTCAGTTGAGACATCTCCTAGATGGGGAGAAATGAATACATTTGAGACCTTAAAATTGCATCTTAAGAGTCTTTACTTTTATATTTCATGCTTTAGCAACAAATTTAGATTTCAAAAAGAAAGAAAAGTTAGATTTGAATAAAAGGGAAATGCGGTCACCCAAATTTGAATGAATTTACCAGGGTATCCTATGTCATGAATGACCCTTGAAGATTAAGTTAATAAATATGTTTCTCACTGAGTTGTGATAGGACATGTAACTCCTTGGTTTACTTTGAATATGCAATAGTTATGTTCCAATATATGAAGAAGTATACTTGAAGTAAAGAGAACATTTTTGAGTTTTAGCTGTTATTTCAAATACGTTCGCGGCGTCTGCTTATGCCCTTTAAAGTAAAAGTTTCTACACTAGTTCATTGAGTGTAGCTAATAATCAAATGTAACCATAGGCTATTTTATCTTTAGCCAGGGTATATGCTGGTATATTCAACCGGTGTATCTCGTAGGGGGAAGATGCTTCCTTCGTCAGGAAGTGAAACCCACCTAAGAACGCATTTACGGCGGGGGTCCGGGGAATCTCTGGGGGAAAGTTGGGAAGAAAATGAACCCTAATGTACGATTTCCCAGGTTTTGGGGGCCTTGATATCATTATCTTGAAAGTGAATGTTCAGCATTTCAGTATTTTTTTTTTCTCAAGTAGGCTAAATTTCGTTAACGATTTGAAAATTTCAGGCAGTTGCCCCCTGCCCCCCGCGGGCTACAGCTGTGGCTATAGCTTTCATACCAGGATTTCAAGCTACAAGTAGGCTCTCCCTCCTCTTGGACCAAACAAAAACAGAAGTCTAGTTACATTATAGCTTCAAGATATTGTTTCTTCAATTCATTAGATGTGTTTCATCTTATTCCGTCCATTGTAATGCTCTCTGAGTTACAAAATTAGAAAAAAAAATGTTCAGATTTTTCCAAAAATTACAAAACACAACGATCGCTAAACCCCCTCCCCTCACACCTTTCCCTCCCTCCCTCCCCGTCACGTGTTCATGTTTGACGGGAATAGTAATCAATGCACCACGGTCTAGCTCTAGAGCACCGTGGACTCTTAACATGGCACAGACCGTACCACAGAGTATCGTTGGCCTCAAAATGGCGCCCAAATTTTAGTTGTCGCAACACTATATAAGGCTCTGATCTGAACGCACGTACTTACACACAGCGTTAGACAAATGACAATGTTGCTGCTTGATGTAAATCTGAAAAGGAAATGTGAGGTCAATATAACAATATTGGCAACAAGCAAGTGGTAGTTTTACTTAATTTCTGAGGACGCAGGAGGGGCGCATTTTTCTTGTATTGGGGGCGCCAGATTGGTCATGGGTTTGAGTGACTGCAGTGCTGCTTATTTTAGTTTATTTTTAGTTTTTTTATTATTATTATTGTATAGTTTATTTTATTTTATTATTTTATTTTATTATTTTATTTTATTATTTTATTTTATTTTATTTTATTTTATTTCATTTAATGTATTGTATATATTTGCAGTATGATGAGGAGTAAAATCTGATCAAACCAGTGTATTCAGATTTTCTGATTCCATTTTACCAAGTGTTCTGCCTAATTTTTGCACTCTTATTTACTAAAGATTTCACAGGAAAATTAAGTTTAAAAAACAATTAAAAAGAACAAATCCAGACTACTTGTTTCTCATGTGTATGTTTCTGAACAGGAAGAGGTACGATGAGCTGAAACCAATCTGTATGTTAGATGAGGCTGTGACAAAGCTGTAGCTGTATGGGTTCTAAAGCTGTAGCCAAGGGTATATGAAATGGTTGTGCAGAGAGCATAATTTGATCAGCTTTTTACCATAATTTCATTCAGTTTGGCATGTGGTTTTCCTAATTTTTTTTTGGTCATTTTGTAGTAGCATATTGAGCTTAGTGCATTAAGCCTTCAAAGCTAAATGCTAGAAAATACTATTGTTCTGTTACAATTTTGGACTTGGACTCGAGAACACTGGGCTCGGATTTCTACTTGGACTCGAGCCCCTCGGACTTGAACTCGAACTTGAACTTATGGACTTGGACTCGAGCTTGTTGGACTCGACTACAGCCCTGCTATATTCTAAGGGTAAATCCTCCATTCCAAAGTATCAAGTCCAACTCCCAAGTTTAACAAGTCAATCCGTAGATTACCAATATCGTGGAAAAATTCCCAAGCGCTGCCATCACTGATATGAATATGCAATTAGCTGGTAGGGAAACATAACCTACGCCTTAGGACACCCTAGATTTGTACGAAATACTCTAAATCAAAACCTTATTTTGTGATTACTGTGATTTCATTTTGACGATTAACTAGTTTTTGTATTCACTGTATTCTTTGAAACTAGTTGCTTGATATCATTTCTTAGTTTTCAATCTAAAGAGTACTTGTTGGAAAAGAGTAAGCAAGTTGTTTGTAATATCAGTCTGCAAAAATATCACCATATTGGACTTAATGACTGTTGCAAGTCGAAAACACGACAGATATACTTCGCTATTCGCTCGTAAAAAAACCGTTTAAAAAGACGTTCACATACTTTCTGTGGTATGGGTGTCAGAGCCACTTGTCGTAAGTCATTCATGGAATCGATTGTTGCCTTTTGGGGGACAGGTATTATGCATGAGCGCTTCCAAAGGTCGGGAATAGCACACATGTTGAATACTTGATTTAAAATGTACACAAAAATAGGAGCAACCTGTTCAGAGTATGATTTCAGGAGTCTAGCCGAGATATTATCAGAGTCAGCAGCTTTTGTTGTTAACAGATTTTTGAACTCCATACATGCATCACTCTCAGTAACTTCCATTAATGTATTCCCAGTACTCTCATTTTTCAAGAGTTCACGAAGTTTAGCCAACTCTTTTCTAAAATTAAATTTGTCAAACCTGTTGTAAAACACATTCAAATCAATTGCGTATCCAGCAGAGGTATATGGTACATTGCTACGCTTAAACCATTATTGGAACAGCTTCTCATTAACCTCATTCATTCCCAAGCTTGTTTGATATCACTTTTTGCCAATTTCTTCTCTAGATTATCGTTTTATTTAGCTTTTACCACTTTGGTGACACTTTTAACTCTTTTTGTATAAATTTGAGGGATGAATCTCAGTTCAACAAATCATCCCCTTTCGGCAAGGAATCACTAAACCTTTGAGCTCTCTGGTTATCCAGTAAATTTCTTATTTAATGCATAATGACATGTAAATTACACCCTGATCGTACTGTCGTAACACATGACCTCACGTTTATAACACTGAACCCCCCCCCCTTGAATTTTTCTAGATTTTTTTTTTAAATTGCCAATATTTTTTTTCATTTTTCATTATTATTTGCTATAATAGGCTACCCGCTTTTGACTGTCAACAAAATATGGAGAATTATTACAAATTGTCTTAGGTTCGTGGTCGGTAAAACCTTCTAAATACTCCAAAGAAAGAGTTTTGAATGGGTTCATTTTATAAAACAGCCTGTCAGAAATTCGTAGTTTTAGCTTCAGTGAGACCTCAGCCTCGAGTAATTGTGTACTCTTTTGTACGCAGCGCCCTCTTTTTCGCAGGATCAACACAGAGCCCTTGTATAGGCCTACTGTGCTATCGAGTTGAAGATTGTAATTTAGGTGATTTAACCTGACGACGTGTCGGCTATCATATCTGTCTGTCGCAAATTTCTGCAATTGAAATTCAAAACAGCTGAGTGTTGTGAAGGCAAATGCGGACCTCAAATCAAGGTAAAAGACCGACTTTTTGATTGGCATATAGGTTTGTAAGGAAATTGAAAGTGTCTCGACGCGGAACCTGAATGGAAATTTTATCTAATGAAAAGTTCATCTCATAACCATTATTAAGATAATAATACAATGGAGCCATTCTGATCACGAAACTTTCCCAAAAAACACCGTAGGGGCCTCGCATCAATATGGGATCTTTCAATCTATTTGTAGTCTAATGTGAAAGGTTTAAAGTACATAGTTTCTATTATACATTTTTCAAAAAAAAATTACTGAGCGCTTCCTGCACAGCTAGTATCGTTATAGATGGTGATTGTTACTACACATACAACGAAAAAGAATTTTGAAACGCGCTTGTTAGTCCTTCACTCGTTTTGTTTTACCTATCAAAGAGGTCTTGTATCACCTCCCTTCACCTACACTCCCCCTTCCTCCCATTTCCTCCCATTTCCCATTGCTGAAAGCTGTTTGTCTGGATTTTCGTTCAAAACTAGTAAAAATACGATAGTTGTAGAGTGTTCGGCGCCTACTCTGTAGTATCATTCGGATGTTAGGTAATAAGCATCAAGTCAGTACCCCATTTAACAATCCAGAGCTTCCCCGAGACCAATAAGGTGGCCATCAGCCTTAGATACCCTTTTGTAATGAGCAATGAAGAAAAGGAAAATTTCGTTTAAGTCCAAAAATGTATCTGTGAACCCCACGCACGTATTTTTGCCTAAAAACTTTCCCAGAATAGAAGGCAGTAAAGTAACCAAAAGTTCCTTCGGGAGGTTTGTTGGCAACATACCCTTCTCTTACACAAAATACTCTCCTCTTTTACCTAACTAAACTTAGGATTTAGTAAATTATATACATTTTCCAATAGTATATGATCAGTTCCAAAAAATATCCCAAATATAGCACCATTTTGCATCTAAGCAACCTTAAATAAACAAAAATTTCTCAAAGGGGAGGGGGACAACCCTCCCCTTACACCCCTCCCCCAGGACGGCACCATTATGTAATGGCAAAAGATCTTCCACTGTAAAAAATCGCGGGCGCTTAATGAACTACATTTTACACAGACTTGGGGACCGAGGTGGCATTAACACGTCATGTGCGGTGTCCCCCCAATAACCAGACCCATGCGGCGCCACTGATCTAAGCCAACTCCTGAGAACAATATTTTTAAACGTAAAGACGGACACAGCGTCCCCTAGACCTTTCCCCTAGGACGGTCTTCACTAATCGCCCAAGGATAAACATTCTTGTAAATTTTACTATCCCAATCAAAGGGGCATGGCATGAATGATAAAGGTTGAAATAGGACTATGTATTTACGTTATAGTCTTCTCCACAAAAAAATGACATTTCTAGTGTATAAATATGCTGGAGAAATAGAAATTTGGAGCACCATTTTCCATATAGATCCCATCCTGAGACCCAAATTTGTCCCCTCTCCTTAGACCCCTCCCCCAGGACTGCCATCACTGGTCCACAAGCCAATAATTGTCAACCCACCCCCTTACAGTAAAACCTCGATCCGCCCCTGTAACCTACTCTTAACCCATTTCATTTTGTTTTGCCTGGCAGCTTTATTGACGGGATCGATTATGTTGCTTTCATTAGATTAATATTTACCTCTTTGTCTCTTCCTGCTTCAGATAATACTTATAAGTTCCACTTGAAATAATTTGCTCATGACATGTGATACATTACGCGCATTTCACTACGAAAACCAAAATTCAGGAGATCTTGACTTTATTGAGTTTTATGATCTTTAGTGAAAGTTTATCTCTAGTCGATTGAATAATTTATCACACAACTTAAAGGAGGTGATGTCACATAAGAATATAGTGTAGGCTGTTTGCATATATGTATTAATTTTCAATCACAGCCGTTAACGATTTTAAGTTTTCGCTTGAATTTTGCTCTCGGGCTATGTATGTTTCAAGTTGTCCTGCGATAATTTTTTTTGTATTTTTTTTTTATTAATTTTTTTTTAAGATAAGAAATCTTGAAGTAGCTTTTCTCCACACCATTTTTTATCCACAGTCAGTTTTATGTGGCGGGCAGAGACGGTCAATTTCCGGAGCTTTTCTCAATGGTTCACATTGACAGAAAAACACCGCTACCTGCCGCAGCCATTATTGTAAGTATCGCTCAATGTTTGATCGAACATAGGAGATACGACAAAAGAGGGTGATCCCTTGTAAATGCTTCCCTCAATTGTTTGGTTGAGAATTTCTGAAGATTTTCTCCCCTCCCTTCCACAATAAATGGTCACAGGACGTGTGGCTCTCTGCTGTCTATTTGACGTCATATGATGTTTGCAGTGTAAGATCCAGGGTTTTATAAGGTGGAAGGGGAGCTAACTCCGTGAGGACCTTCCATTGTGGGTGTGCTAGGATAAAACTTGAGATTTAGACACTTCAATCATTTCTTGCCATCTGACAATCAAACTAAGCATGAATGAACATTTTTGATAGTACTGGTCTTTGTGATCTTCTCAAAACATAAAGTGGTGCCAAAAGGGGGATGGAAGGGGGATGGAGGATGGGGCCGCGAAGTCCCCCTTTTGGATCCGATCCTGTAACTTTTGCAGAAACCTTAAGCCGAACGCACACGGACGTCTGGAAACACGGAGCACTGGTTAATGCACACACGAAAATAAAACACAAATGCTAAACCAAAAATTAGCTGTTCAGAAACTAATATTCTAGCTGTCATAGCTGCTGCTCGTCGTAGCCTAGATGGTAGGTAGCCTCCGTAAACAAGCGTAAAAAGCCCCCAACAGGGATGACACTGGTTCCTAGCTGCCATGCCTCTCATCAAGGGTTGGTCCACCCACTGGAAAATTTTTCCACATTCATAACCATACTCGGTACGGTAAAGAATAAAGTCCCCAACGAGCAAACTGTTATTATTTTCAACTGCCAAATGGGAGAGTTTCTTTAATGTGAGCCCATAATTCTCGGTGCATTTCGCATGCATAAGAGTTTTCGTTTTTTTTTTAGTTTCTTCCATAGTCCATTCCACAGAACTTAAGAGTACAAGCCTCTTCCACCTTTCCAAGTAACCTTTAGGTAACCTACACAGTTTAATGTAAAGGTAGTGGGAATTTCATCCCATATCGCAGTTAATGTTCTCCTCTGTTTACCGTACCGTACGGTAAGCAACTTGTCGAGGGATCTTTGACTATTTCATGGGGTATACGTAGACGTAGTGGATACTATATAATGTATGCAATTCCCGACAGGAGTCAACCACGCCATGTGTGTAGCTACGAAGGCCTGGCCCCGATGTTTGTTAGCCTTCCTCAAAAAGTTTGTTTGTGTCCTAAAAAAGTGTGCAAGAATTAAGAAATCCCGTGACCCCTTTCCTATTTGATACCTATGCCCCTCTAAAAATTAAATCCTAGCTACGCCCCTTTTACAAAATTAGTATAGAATCCTTGGGTGCTTTTACACTAGATCGGGATTAGATCGCCTGCGTGGGGTCAGATCCGCTGCTCGAGATCAAATTTGTAGTGTAAATGCAGATCAGATCCGGATTTGATCGCTCGATTTTGTTCCTGATAAGAGGGGAGGATTAGACCCCGCTCAGGTGATCAAAACTTGTAGTGTAAATGCTCTAGGATCAACAGTGACCCGAGATCAACGGTGAAGCGTGTGCTTCTATTTCGTAATTCATTTGTAGGTCACTTCCGCTGAAGCACAGAGGAAGATCAGAGTACGACAAGTGTAAATGCACCAGGATCAAGCCTTACATGTAATTAAAAAAAAAAAAAATAAAAAATATACTGATCACATCGGGCGATCAGATCTGGATCAAATGTAAAAGCACACTTTTATGTGTACCCCCAAATTTTCGCACGCTTTGCGCATTATGCATTTACAGAATTTGGATTTCCCCGATAAACCGATACACACTAAGTAAGCACGCAGGCTGCCATCTCAAGTATATACGGATACTATGCAAAATATACCTTGCAGTGGAAAGGTATTGTGCAAAGGTTTTCTTTTATTCCCTCCTCTATGGAACGCCAAAGGGCAAGTTTTTTGATGATGGCTTTTTTTTCATGATGAAGATCACTGTTACAGTGATGATGAACACTTTTTTCATGATGACAAGCACTTTTACAGTGATGACAAACGCTTTTTGAATGATGAAGAGCACTTTTGCAGAGATAACGAATACTTTTTTCATGATGAAGAGCACTTTTACAGTAACGACAATCACTTTTTGAATGATGTCGGCCCAAAATGGCATGATGAAGGCCCAAAGTCATTTGATGACGGCGCGATTCCATTTAATAACGATGCAAAAGTACACGACGAACACTTTTCATTAGATGGCAATTTTTTACATGATGAAGGCCCAAAGTAATTTGATGACGGTGCGATGATATTTAATAACGATGCAAAAGTACACGACGAACACTTTTCATTCGATGGCAATTTTTTACATGATGGCGGTCCAAAGTAATTTGATGACGGCGCTATTGCATTTAATAATGATGGAAAAGTACACGACGAACACTTTTCATTCGATGGCTATTTTTTACATGGTGGCCCAAAGTAATTTGATGGCGGCGCTA
>WURT03003575.1:0-16880 GCA_009936505.3 Holothuria glaberrima
AGATCCTGTAATGTAATATTTCAATATCTTATGCTAAAATATTGAGATGAAAAGATCTCGGATGTCAATATCTAAATATTTAACTGACAAAAGGTCGAGAAATTAACATAATATCTCAACATCTGTATGACACCTTAAAAGTTCCGTACTACCAACATCTGCAGAGCTCCGTACCCCGCTGACCAGAAGTAACTAAGATCATTCGGCTACGCTAAAAAATGTATATGCTGTGGTTTTCAGCACGAAATTTGGTGGGGCGCTGTACATAGCCTACATCTGGACTCACGTAGCCTACTTGCACACAGAGTAACACAAATGACAATGTTGTTGCTTGGTGTAAATCTGACAAAGAAATGTGAGATCAATATTACAATACTGGAAACAAGCAAGTGGTAGTTTTACTTAATTTCTTAGGACAAAGGGGCGCATTTTTCTTGTATAAGGGGGCGCCAGATTGGTCATGGGGGCGACTGCCCCATTTCCCCCCTGGATCCGCGCCTGCCTATACCTGCCTTCATTTTCAATTTTTCTTTGAAAGAGTATTGTTTCCTTGAAGGAAAATTAACAGATTCAAAACAGGACATATTTGTCGCTTTAAAAGCATGTACCTCTTTCCCGATAAACTTGATTCAACTGTCTGTCAATCAGTCAATAAGGCGTGTATGCGGAGGACCCATCCTTCTGGGAACAACCCTTTCTATATCCCTTTGCCGGTTACTTCATCGGTGGTAAACTTACGGACCACCCTCCTTCCTTCCTTCCTTCCTTCCTTCCTTCCTTCCTTCCTTCCTTCCTTCCTTCCTTCCTTCCCACATGATTCCCGTAGCTTTACCATATAGTTATAGCCTTCTTTACTCTTTGCTCGTTGTTCAAAATTAGTAGCACTGCATACAAAAATTACTTGAAGCCTTAAATTCACTATCGCTTTAAAAGACGAACTCAGTTTACTTGTATATTAGTGAAAAATTGTATTAAAACCTTCACATATACTGCTTTAATAGGCCAATAATATAGAGCCTTTGTTATAGTTGATGGTATCACAATATTGTTTCCTCGCCAAAGGTTACTTTCTGCAAATTGTAGCAGAAAAACACCTTTTAAGAGATTGCTTTCATTGATGCAATGATTTCATCAATAATTTAGAAATCCCAGCATTACTTTTACAAAAAGTACCATTCACGGAGGGGACAGAAACTTATTACTTTGTATTGGTTCTTTTTGTTTGCTACACGTCAATAATTTTCCACTAAATTAGATAGTTCGACTGACATCCATAAAGAGATTTTAAAGGTAGCCAACACTCATTTCGATATTTCACCACAAAAGCAATGTTGCTTATATTATTGACACGTCATTCGTGACAATTTCATTTGTGTTCATAGAAAGTCTTACGTAATCTATTCGTGTGCTTCTGTATTAAATCTGTCTTCTTAATAACACCGAATCACGGAGTTTACTTCATCTATTTGTCAAATTTGACGGTCCATTAAAGATACTTTTAATACTGAACAGAGAACGTGCCACTATTTTATACTGGACATAACGCATGAAACTAATGGATTTACTTTTATCTTCTATGCATTACGTACTCGTGGATGCCATTGGACAAACTAGAAAATATTACATACGGCTGTACGGTGGTTGATATTTTAAGAAACTTCAGTCGTAATAGAGAAGTTTTATCGGCATCAACAAGATGCAGACAGTAAGCGTGGTGGCAATCATTCTTCTGGCGGTTATATTTTTAGTAGGTGTTCCCGGTAATATCATCACCTTGCTCGTGTATCTTCGAAAGGCTCGTAAATCGAGCACCTTCGTCTTCATATCATTTATGGCATTTTCGGATTTTTTGCTTTGTTGTTCTTTACCACTTCAAATTGCATTTGTACTTCAACTGGATAGAGGTGTTCCAAATCTTCACGTTTGTAAAACTATCTACTTCATCATAACAGCGTGTATACTGATGTCGGTTGTGAGCGGAGCAGCGGTAGGATTTGATCGTTACGTAGCCGTCTGTCGTCCTCTCCGACGACGCCTGTCAGTAAACACTTCTGTAGTTTTGTCAGTAATATGTTCAGTCATCGTCATCGTGGGTGCCCTGCCTAGCTTTATGGTTACCACAGTAACCGATTACGGGAGTTTTTCATTATGCAGAAC
This sequence comes from Holothuria glaberrima, assembly GCA_009936505.3. Classification (NCBI taxonomy): domain Eukaryota; kingdom Metazoa; phylum Echinodermata; class Holothuroidea; order Aspidochirotida; family Holothuriidae; genus Holothuria; species Holothuria glaberrima. The sequence goes on from WURT03003575.1 coordinate 2,158, forward strand.
GCCAACATCGTTGGAATCGGCTCTTATTTACATCAGAAAATACGCCATAATTGGAACATTTTTAATAGCAACACTAATTACAATTGTGTCCTATGCCTTAGTGTGGAGATCCATTCATCGTTACAAGAGGGTGGGAACTAAGTCCACAATGCCGTCATCTTTAGTGAACAACTCGACTTTCCAGAGGAATCACTCTGCCGAATTTTATTCTCATTTTATTACCAATGCACCCGCGATGAACTGTGATAATCGATCGGACTCACACCATAGAGGGCTTGTTACAAAGCAAAAATCCCTTGGTCATTCAATTGGTGGGATAAAGCCATCCGGACAGACCATGCCTCGTTCACACCGGACGGATTTGATAGAAGGGGGACCAATTGATAGCACTCTAAAAGAAACAAGTGACCAAACAGATATGGACCAGAAATCGGATGAATGTTTGGTACTTGCTAGTCCAGGAAATGTCAAACTAGGTGCGATAAAACCACCTCTGGACTATCCTCACTCCAACAAATTGAAGTATGAGAGAGAAACAACTGTCAGTGATTCAACAGGACCAACCCATAAAGTCGTCTCGTTCCAAGACGTGGTTAGGACTGAAAACCCCTCGGTGGTACAGGAGATGAGAAACAGTAAAAAAAAGCAGAAGACCATGAAGGAATCAGTACAGAGGAAGCTAACAGTTATGTTATTCCTTTCCACCGTGGTTGCATTATTTACTCTTTTTCCAATGTTGGTAGCAGTAGTTATACCTGACACGGTAATAGTCTCCGCCAAGCAGAACAACCGTCAACTTCTCTTCAGCAGTATTCGTTTGTTTCAACTTTTTGGTTTCATAAACTGTTGTACTAATCCCTTCGTGTACAGCTTATTTGACAATAAATTTCGTAGGGAGTGTACGAAAGCAATTAAATGTGTAAGGTAATAAGTAAAAGTACAATGACTCCGTAAGAAGCAAATAGAATTTCCGTTACATAACAAAGGCTTTCATTGTTTGTTGATATACAATACCACAACGGAAACGAGTAGATAAGATCAACTGAACTCAAAATACAAAATATTTTTCTAGCCTTGGATTTCTCTGAGAATGAATAATCTCAGTATTCTGACGGCGTTTGGGTTCAATTCTGAAGAACAGTTTTCGAGAAACTAGTATTTGCAGCTAACACAACATACATCAATTGTGAACTTGATGCAAATAGTTGTACTGCCCCTAACCTCACAATGACGAATGTTTTTTCAAAAGTTGTTTTCTAATCTTTTACATTTAATTTACTAATTTCAAATCTGACTCAATATGAATTTGGCACCTGACATCCCACCTGACACCCCATCTGACTCAAAGTCATTGCAATACACTAAAACAGTGATTCTCAACCGTCAGTCGGTGCTAAATGTAGAGGCAGAGTTGAGGACGTTGGCCGCAGGGGATGATCCAGCGTTCAGAGAAATGGATCCGTTTGTGGGGACAAAACCTGTACTTGGTCACAGTTAAGTTGCATGTGTGACAGATAGTGACGGGTCCAAGAATTTTAATTGCATAAGGGCGGTTCCTTAAGTGGAACCGTATAACCGCTACCTCGTAGTACTTCTATGGTATAACACCATACCTCGTACCATGCGTGAGTCACTCGTGTGAAAGAAAAATATTCCGAGTACCCTGAAACATTCCTGGATTTTGCTCAGTTAAACAAAATTTTACTTCCCAGTTCTGACTCTATTCTTGGATTAGTAGCCCGAGTACATGGAAATCATTACAATCCAGACGCAGTAGATTGCAGGACATAGGACTCTAAAACGAAAATTTCTCACTTCAGTTCTCTTTCCCCATGTGCATGGGGGTGGCCATTATGTGAAAACTTTGGTATCCCAACCTCAGTGTAGTCTAGTGATTCTTAGACACATCAAAAGAGAGATGAAACTGGTTGGAGCCTAGGGCCGCATTTGAAAAACTCGAAAATATTTTGCCTGTTTATTGATGTGAAAACAATATTTGTTAAGATGACGTGTAGAGTGTCTGTCACAGGTTTTCTTGAAATTTGAAAATAAATACAAGTGGCTGAGACTTCAAAGAGATAACATTGTTTTGTGTTTAATTAAGTATAATTCTTCCCTGTCACTGGTCTAGGGACTGTAACGCTTTCTTCAGGTAACATATACATTTATATAAATATATGCGCAAGCTCTGGACCATACTCTTCAGAGAAAGTGACAGCTAAGGGTCTGGAGTCGGCACCCCATGCACCTGTGATACAGTGGAGTCAAGTGCGACCCCCTCTAGAGTGTAGGAAGGGGAGCCAAAACTTATGGCATCGGTACGTTTGGCCAGGTATCCCGAGGGAAAGGTACGGTGCTGTCCTGGTAAGGGAAGGTTATATTTGACATATACTTTTAGTTACAAATTCCATACCCTGAAGGTTTGAATTAGCTCATCGTAAGTACGATGCTAGGCGACTAGTACTAATTTTGCCCTTCCCCAAAGTCCTTCAACGTTGGCACTTAAACTTTTTTTCTCGTAGTTCGGTAAATCTCCAACACTCACTTTAACTCTCTCAGACACCCTAAAAAATTACCTAATCAGACATGTAGAAAATTAAAACAGCCGTAAACACAAAATGAATATTCATAAGGAAAGTTGCCTAACCTTAACTGCAACAGCTTCTAATATCAGTAATAAACACTGGTTACACAAGATACTGCGATAGGTAAAACACTTTCAGTATGTATGATCGTAGCCATCAGCGACATGGTCAATAGAATACAAGAATATAACTTTGTTACAAGCTTGGTCAGGCTACTAACTTGAGTAAGTAAATTAAAAGGGATCAAATCAAATAGTGACTTTCAATTTAAAATATTACACGTGGGCATGATATTTTTTACTAGATTCACAACTTTGGGTAAGATTTTTCATGTCGAAGGGCTCGGGGTCACCCAAAGGGATGCGCTGAGAATCGAGGCATTAAAAAAAACGTCAACGTCAACTCGAGGCTATCATGGCTATGGCATCAGGAAAAGATTAAGTTCTCCTTTATATATTTTACATAGGATAATATTGTATGACAGAACTGTCATAAACGTAACATTAAAACCACTCTGGAAATAAACTGATTAACATTATAACACTAATTGAAATATATGTTATTCAAATTCCAGAAATAACTTTGGGCAAGTCTAGGGCGTGATCGTGAGAGCACATGGAGCTAAGGTGCATTCTCACATATTTGTCTTTATCTGATTTTCATAATTCGAAACAAATGATACTCTTAAAGGCAACCCGTTTTGAGAGCAGCTTCACAAAGTTGATCGAATTAATCTAAAAAATTAAAAAAAAAACGGGTTAATGTTGCGTCTAGTAAATATCAAGTCGATACGGCTCGGTTTTATCCTAATTTGTATACTTTCTACAAGTTTGCTGTATACCAGGTTCCAACCTGACAGAGCGCATGCACACCGTAGGACCGTGAAGGTGTTACCACTTCCCTCTTTTGACACTATGTGGTTTGACGTCACAGCTAAATGTAATAACATGAGCGTTTAACGAACAGAGTAACATGCAATGCAATGACCTGATTGGTGAAGACTATAACAGCTAAACGCATTCACTTATACATTTCATTTATGTAAGCAAGTGTTACAGTCACTTTAATGTATTTCCCATTTCGATCATGGACCCTTATACCGTACACCTCAGATAGGCTATTTATGTAGGCTAATGCATGACAGAATCGCATTAATCAGTTCATATGGTACGGTACTCCTTCCTGTTATTCATGGAATGATAAAGAGGCACATGGGACTTGGCCTCACATGTACAAAGCGGGCTAATGTCTGAGATTGAGTCTAGGACTATTACAGGAAGAGGTGAAATTCTATGCAAGCAGCAGTAAGCACAGCTCGAAGCAGAGTTTTACATACATCCAGCAATGTTGCCATGTAACTGTATTGATATCATCTGTTTAGCAAAGTTGAATTTTGGCTTTGGAAAGAATTTTCTCCTTCGTATCTACACCGTTTGAACACAATTTTAATTTTATCTAATGAGTAGCTCATTCACGTATAACGTGAATTCATGTGTAACTTTTTCAATCCGAGTGCTTAACTAATTGCTTACAGTCAGGGACAATTAAGGTTAATTACTGACCGTTAAAAGCATCTCCGAAAAGAGGCAACAATCATACTTACCGATATGAACGTTTGAGAGTTTCCGATAAAGTGCTTGTTGCGCTTGTAATATTGCCAGGATTTACTATCATAATGTAAAGATATTAAACTATTTCGAGTAGAAATAATCAGATATGACTGTAAAACCGGTCGTAAGTAATAAATATATACGTTCACTAGAAGAATTGACATACAGTTTTTATCTTTAATGTAGGTTTGACAGTTTGTAATTTCTGAACAGCCTAAAAGGGAATAGAAACTACATCTTGTAGTAGTAACAAAGAGACATGAAGATAACTTAGAATGTATTGAATCACATAGTGGGTTTCAGTGCAGACGCATGTGCTGGTAATACCAGGCGCGTATCCAGCGGGGCACTGGAGGCACGTGCGCCCCCCCCCCCGTAAGAGGGGAGGAGGAAAAATGAGGGAAAAGAAATGAGAAGAAAATGGGAAAAGGAAGACGAAAGAAGAGAAATAAGGAGAGACGAGGAGGAAAAGAGGAAAGGGAACGGAAATGACGCGTTTGATGAAATGGTAGCAGCGGCGTAGCTATTTGCGTTACTAAACTGCCTCTGGATGTTCCCGACTAGCTTATTTAGCCCGCCAACTGATTCGTGGAGGATACAATCGTCAGAAACCCGTGTGATGTAAGCCTCAGATTCCCCTTTTGAGAGGTCCCGGTGGGAGGTCGACATTTTGGGGGGGGGGGTGTTTCCAGAACAACTGTGAAAATAAGATACACCTCCGTTACCTCTCATTCTACCGTTCGCCCTTTTCACTTTACGCTAATCTGCAGGATAATGGTTAACAAAAATCGACTTCATGTCATTTTGGGGAATGGCTGGTACATTTAGGCAGGGCGGATTCAGGTTTTACTGTAAGGAGGGGGGGGGGGTTGACGATGGCTTGTGGAGGAGTGATGGCCGTCCTGGACGAGGGGTCTAAGGGAAGGAGAGGGGTGCCCCCTCCCCCTTGGAAAAGGTTTGTCTCAGGATGGGGTCTATATGGAAAATGGTGCTATCATTTTCCATTTCTCCGGCATGTTCATGCTATCATTTTCCATTTCTCCGGCATGTTCATGCACTAGAAATGACCATTTTTTGTGGAGAAGACTACAACAAATACATAGGGCTATTTCAAACTACATTCATTCCGTACCTTACCACTTTGATTGGAATGGTAAAATTTGCAAGAATGTTAATCCTTGGGCGATTAGTGATGCCCTACCCAGGGGAAGGTCAAAGGGGAAGGTGTTTACCTTTCAGGACTTAGATCAGCGGCGCCACAAGGGTTTGGTGATTTCGGGGACACTACAGATGACGTCATAATGCCACCTCAGTCAGCCGCCAGTGTGTGAAAAATGTATTTTATAAGCGCCCAGCGTTTGTACACAGCAGTGAATGATCCTTCCTTTGTCATTACATAAAGGTACCGTCCTGGGGGAGGGATGTAAGGGGATGGCACCGGCGTATACAGGGGGCCAGCAGGCCGTGCCCCTCCCCCATTGAAAAATGAGGAAAAATAAAAAAAAAACGAAAAAGGGGAGAAAAATGAAGAAAGAAAAGAAAAAGGGAGGCGAGAAAAGGGGAGAAATTTTTTAAATGATTCAAAAAGACGTTTAAGCTATAGATTTCTGTAGGGGGTAGGGTGAGGTGTGTTTTCGACCGAGTGATGGATCTATTGTAATCATTTTCTTTCACAAATGTTTCTCAAACTATCAGAATTTTCGCGCTCTACAAACCTTACATCAGTGTTGTCCTTGTAATCAGTATCTTCCGATAGCAACTTCTATTGAAACACAGCAGCAAAAGTCCAAAGCTGTTTACGAATTACCAGGTAAAACATTGGCTTTTTGAGTGGCATGATGTATGTTTGTCCGGCAATTGAAAGTGTGTCAATGGAGATTCTGAATGCGGGTTTTGTCATAGAAATCTTGTTTAACGAAAGATTTCGGTGGGGGGGGGGGGTGCTTCGCGCGCACGCGTCACGGTTTGAATTCCGTCTCATCATCCATGAAGGTAATAATACATAGTACCGGTATTATTCTGATCACAACAATTAAAAAAAAACAGAGATTCATCTCCAAACATTTTTAGGGGCCTTGCATCAATGTAAGATCTATCAATCTAATTTGTAGCATGATGTGGAAGGTTGGAACTTGTCAGTACGTATTTGCCGTAACACATTTTTCAGAAATTTTTGCCGAGTGCTTCGCGCGCAGCCATTATCGGTATAGATGGTGCTTGTTAATACACTAGTCTTACGACGAAAAGGCATTCTGTAAAGCGTTTGTTAGTCCTTCATCCCTTTTGCTATACCTATCAGGGAGGTCTAATATCTCCTTCCTGCACCTCTCCCTCCAGCACATTCCACATTGCTGGAAGCTGTTCGTCTGGATTTTCGTAGGTTCAAAATTAGTAAAAATACGATAGTTGTAAAGTGCTCGGCATCATACTCTGTATTATCATTTGAATGTCAGGTAATAAGCATTCAGTGGCGTATTTGAGGGGCTACTGGGCCATGGGCCCCTTCACTGATGCCGGTTGTTTTTAGTACCTAAAATATGTAAAAAAAATATCAGAGTTTTACTTCAAAGGTAGCATGTGGCGCCAGATTGCATATAAGGACATCTAATTTTTAAAAAAAAATTCAAAGGGGAGGGCTGCACCCCCTACCCTTAGACCCCTTCCCCAGGCCGGCGATCACACAATATACTGCTTGGCATCTCGTAGAAAAGTCCTGGCTACGCAACTGTAAGCATTATCAGATTATGTCATTGCCCCATTTTATGTTATTGATCCAGATTATCCGGGAGGCACTATACAGGTATCTGCCAGCTCTAAATGCCCTTTTATAATGCAAATAAAGCAAAGGGAAATTTTGGTAATAGTCAAAGAATGTTTCTGAGGACTCCACGTACGTATTTTTGCGTAATTAACTATCCCGAATTGAAAGAAGTAAAGGAGCTAAGAAAGAGGGGGGCTTTAAGAGGTTTGTTGACAACGTATTTTTCTCTTAGACAGCACGGTCTCCTCTTTCACCTCACCAAAAATTGGAGTTCACTAAATTATGAATATTTTCTAGTCAAATATGATCGGCTTCAAAAATATCCCAAAGACAGCACCCCTCCCCAGGACAACACCTTTATATACCGTAGTTACTGTCCAATTAATATCGGTAAGTTAACACAGCCTAAGTCTATGATAAATTTCTGTATGTTTTGTTTATGAACCATCAAGGGCATATACACACTCATTTGTATGTCAGTACGTGAATAATACCGGATTCAGTTTGGTAATTGTAACTGAGTTCCCAGCAGCGCTTCACAGGGAAATGTCATGATAACCGAAGATGAAATATGGGTTTAGAATAGTCTTGTTTCCTCAAACAAAACTGTTTAAGGGAACGTCTAAGGAACCACTGTCAAGCGGCATGGAAGGGCCATTTCCGGCCATCTGGGAGATATGAAAAACAAAAAAATTTTCGGTACGCTCTGCACCAACTCATGGTGGCGTTCCGCTTGGATGGTCGGCCCAAGTCGCCCCCTCCCCTACAAAATTCCTGAATACTGTAATTTTAAGTTATAGTTTCGGGTGTGTATGTGTACTGTCTGCTCCAATTTCCACCCGACCATGAGCTTAATAATAATAGAATCAACTTCCTGATAGAAGGAGCACTCTAAAACAAAAGAGCGAAATTTACTCCAAAAAGAATGTGCCCAATGACCACTCCCGATAGAAGGAAATTTCGCCCCAAGTAGAGTGACAATTCACTCAAAGAGAGTGATAGTTCACACACATGGAATCATTGAAATATCGCTCTATATGGAGAGAAGTTTCACCCCACTCCGGGTGAAATTCACTCTTACTAGGAGTGGTCCCTCAGCACACTCTTTTGGACTGAATTTCGCTCTTGTTTTTTTGAGTGAATGCAGGCGCAGATAATATGGGCAATGGGATCAGGGCAGTGACAGGATGATGAATGGAATACTGGGGTATTTACCAGTCTTGTTGGACCCGGAATTAGTCTCTAGCTCGAGACGGCTTCGAGTCACAATTTCAGTGACTCGGAAAGCACAGACTAATGACCTAGACTCGATCTCGTTCTTTCCGGACTTGTGACCCTGCTACGGAAATCGCGAAAATCGGATCTGCGAGATCGTCAGAAATTGTTATTTTCAGGTATCGTCAACACAGTCTTCATTTAATCGAACAATTTTTGCTTCGACTAGAAAACTTCTAGTCGAAGTGATGCGATCGCCACAGCAGATTTCGGCGAGGCGTTCAGACATTTTGCCTTTGAACTGCGTTTTGTCGGTGGTTTTGTAAGCTACGGATTTGAAATTTGGAGAGGATGTGTAATGTGTCATGCAAATTCTACCACTAAAATTTTCTGTAGATCGATGGTTATATAAAGTCGCTGGAGCTCTTTTTTAATGTTTGGCCATAAAACCTATCTTGCTCTAGGGATTTTGATATTTGTGCTTGAAAGTTTGTACACTAGTTCATGGGTAATCCATCTTAAAATCGTGTTCAGGAATAATCGATATCACGCGAAACGATGTTTTTAGGGAGCAATTTTGAATTGACCGTTCCGCGTTGGGAGGGTTTACTCCTGATTGAAACTAAATACAAAAAATTAACTGATCTTAGTTGCTTTTAAATCTTATCAGCAATACACTCTGTAAATTTTATTCCATTTCATGAAGGTATGCTGGAGAAAATCCAAAATAAAATTACCTTCTTTTCGTCCGAAACGATGGATTCTGCTTAGCGCAAACACTTGTTTGGCGTTTTGACCGCCTGTGTGAGCCAATATTTCACGACAACGCCAACTGAAATCATTTGGCATCCAGTTTTGCTGTATATTTTGCGCACGAATTGGCCAAACGAACAACTTTGCGGCTAATGTACCCACGTTTTCACATCTTTTTACTTATAAAGGTACAAAGCTGTGCATTGTTTGCAATTTCGCTTGTGTTTGTACAGCGTAATCCGAACCGTGAAAATAGTATCCCGCGAAGTACCCCGCAGAACGGACTCTGCTCAGTTCCTCAGCTTCCCAGACCATTGAACAAGGAATATGCCGTACAGTCTGCTACGTAGTTTAACCCGCGGAGCGGCTTCTGCTCATTCTCTTTGGGGCTCCCCAAACATAACAGAACAAGGAATATGCCGTACAACCTGCACAGTAGTCAATGACAGTTGATAATGTACCACACTGAGACGCTGCTCCAGAGAAAGCTTTCCTGACTGTAGCCCCCCTTTTTGACTCTACTCTTTAGACGGTCAAAAAGCTCCTCAGTATAGTGTAGTGCTTCTTTTAATTGCCAGAACTTGATACCATTCAAGTGCATACATTTCAAGATAATTTTCCTTAGACCATCTTATTTTACTAAATTTTGCCCTCATATGCCATAGGAGTAAGCCCCCCTTTTTTGTGCGTGAAATCCTGGATCCGCCGAAGTCGAAGTTTTCACCATTGGTGGTCTAGTTCGTTCTTTACGCGGTATTTTCCAGGTATACTTTACGCTTTTCCATGCAGGCGGAAGATGACAGGTCTATCTGTTCTAAGCTGTCGCCCTTACCAGTAAATGTATAGTGTAAAGGGATGAATATAATGAAGTGGACAACTTTTACGATATAACAATAAAGTTAAACATTACTTCAACATTCTTCTTTCTGTGCAGCCCGATCACACACTGTTTTAGCGTCGTCTCTATTTTTCTACAAAGGACAACTGAATTAGTGGCAGCAACTGTTATACAGGGGCATGCATACAGGTGTGTGAAGGTGTGAGAACACCCCCCCTATAAAAACCAAAAGTCGGTCTCCAACTGTTCTCTAGTTAATCCTTGGGGAGAAAAAATGAAACGAGAGAAATAAAGGGTAAAGTTGAATAAAAGTGATAATATGTACAAAGTAAATTGAAAGAAAATATAACACCATGTTTTAAAAAATGAGATTGTTTTGGGCGCGAATGGTTGTTTTTTTAATACTTTCATACAGGGCAGCTTGAGTGAAAGTTTTGCTGACCCATGTATATCTTCCCATCTTCATTCTCGTACTCGTAAGAACCCTCCTGCATTATCCGTTTGATCAGACGTTATGGCTTCATAACTAAATGGCTTGTGGTCAATTTTTCATTTGGTGCGCTTCCATTGCCATTTAAAAATGTCGATATGTACAATGAGCTAGACCGTAAGACCGACAACCCCACAATGTTAAATTTAAGCACGGTCACATGACCCAGCTTTTTCGCCATTCCAGCCGAGTAGTTACATATTAATATATAGGCTAAGCGCTCTCAAATTCGATGTAAACATCTGAATGAGCATTTACTGTGTATTCGCCACGCAGTTTTGGTTGTCACGGAGACTGTCTTCCCGCTTCCTGACTGGTTAAAACCCTTTCAGGAATCGCAGTTCGCGAACACGTCGAAATACAACATCTATATCCTTGGTCGTCTACAAATTACCTACGTAGCAGGCTGTACGGCATATTCCTTGTTCAGTCATACATATCCCTAGTAGTTTGAGAAGCTGAGCAAACAGAATCTGCTCCGCGGGGTACCTATAGATAGTTGTTTGCGCTTCTTGGCTTTCGGTATTTTGAGTTTAAAGGTGAATCACAGAAGAATCATCGAAGTAATATCATGGATGGTTAGAACGAAGCTCATAGAGAAAAACTATACCGACTTTATATTTTGTGGATAGGCCTACTCTCGCTACTTTTAAAGGTCTATGGACATGTAAACAAACCGCCGGTTGTTTCACTGAACAATTAAATGTCCGTTAAAATTATGTGAATAACTTTTCCCGTTCTCCAAGATATACTTCTTGAAAGTTTGACCATTTCGGAGACTGCTCATTAGCTATGTGAAAAATGGTGTGGAATTTTCAGGGGCGGATCCAGGAATTTTTCCCGGGGGGGGGTCTGAATTTTGGATAATTAACTGCCCTCGGATACAATCTTGTGCACAGTGGCGTACCCAGGATTTTCTCAAGGGGGCCATGCAGTATGTTGTGTAATCGCCGGCCTGGGGGAGGGGTCTAAGGAGAGGGGGTTCCCCCTCCCCTTTGAAAACTTTTGAAAAAGTACGTGTCCCTACATGCAATCTGGTGCCACATATGCTACCTTTTTAAGTAAAATTTGTGTTAAAAAAAATAACGTTATTTTTAGGAACTAAAAAAAAATCGATATCAGTGAGGGGGCATGACCCAATGTCCCCCACCGTGTTCGCCAGTGCTGGTGATACATCTTCTTATTCCAGGATTTCCCGGTATTTCTCGAAATTATTCTCTTTCCAGAAAATTTCCCGAACAGCACCAAAATTTGACGAATTTCGGGTAATTTCGGGTAATTTCGGGAAGAGTGGAAACACTGGCTATGCACCTCTGCAGCTTTTGAAACTACTCGGTCTCACGGAGACAATTCGTTGGCACATGTTTTAAGCTATAATTCAAACTGGTGGGGTGTAGGGATGAATGAACACCTCAATTTGGACACTTTTTGGTCTGAAATGAATATTTTTAGGCACTTTTGCCAAGTTTCTCCTAATAGAGGGAAAAAAATGGTTGAAAAGTTTTTGGCGGCCAAAGACAAGGGGTCCGGACCCCCTGGACCCCCCCAAATCAGAGCCTGAATTTTGCATCGTTTTTGTATTCCTTTTGTTGATCCTTTTTAAATTATCTGTTAATTACTTGCAAGCTAGATTTTAATTAGGTGTTTAATGTGGACATTTTTTCAAAGCAGTAAATAGCTACTTTCAAAATGCATTTCGAGCATGCTAACATTACTTGAAACGAAGGCTGAACAAACAAAGGATAACATAAAACCTATCTAACGAGTCCCTATTTCGCGTCACAAATTTGCATAAGTAGCTCATTTTTATTCATGACTTAGGTGCACAACACACCACATTATCACATTTCCATAAACAAAGGAATGCATTTCCTTTGCATATATCCTTTAGAGGTGTGCTTTTTTAGAAGGATATATCCATTAGAAAATGTGTGCAAAACAGTTATCGCCTATAGTAAAATGTTCAATATTCGATAGATTTTGATGAAAATTGCTGCTATGTTTTTTATGATTTTAACCAGTGGCGTCGCCGGTTAGGCAGGGGGCACGTGCCCCTCAAAAGTTGGCTGTTCCCCCAAAAGTTGGCTATTCCCCCACCCCCCCCCCAATTGGGTATTACAGAAATTATGCACAAGCCCACTGTACTATATCTATCGATATGGACACGAGTACCCAAAGTCACTTTATCAGTCAACCATGTGGCTAAAATTGCACAAAATTTTCTGCAAACTACAATTTTTGCCGCGTCCTTCGCCCTCATCTATTTTTAAACTATATAAAGGACTGATGTAATCCACACCTTTCTTTTCAACATTTATTTTCAACAGCCACGGGACTACTGTTGTCTTGAATGCTCTCGGGCCCGTATGCAGCTTTTTCAGTGGGGAGGTTCGATTTTGCCACAAGTGGAACATTTTACCTATCAACGGCCCATTTCGGTGGAAGCGAGCGGGCTGTTAATAATCATAATGCTTATGAAGATAGTAAAACTATAACAAAAACTTTTTCAAGGGCTTTTGAACGACATATGGGTTAGTTAGATGAGGTTTTACGGCTCAGTTTCTAATCATGTGGGGCATAACAAAACACCAAACGTCTCATCATATACTACTAAAGTACTGTCCGAAGCGGAACTTCGGATCTTGCGGGAAAGTTCGTCCGAAAGCCCTGACCCCCCCCCCCTTGCATACTGGCCTATGTGTCCAATAGATATGAGGATCATTGTATAGTTTCACTGCTAATATTCGTGCTTTAATGAAAGTTCCAAGGGGAACTTTGCCATCCTGAACACTCGCCGAGCAGGAGATGGGACAAATGCCACATTTGGATTATAAAGTGGTGGTACCTCCAAAAGGAGTACCGTGTAAGTGCTTGTGAGAAATTTCATTTACAGAATTTTCTGCTCTCTTCAAGCGTGCACCAGGGGTAGTCTCAGCGGGCACTAGCCACACTTTTTCATTTTTCTTTCATAATTATCATTTAAAGGTACCTCAAACCCAGTGAACCACATTCAAGAGCTTGTTTTTCCAATATTCCGCCTAGCTCCTGATCCGTAGCCGTAATGCACCTCAGATGCTCTCAGAGTGAAATTTTTTCCCTATAGTGGCCACCCAGAAGGTAATTGTCTCAACATAAATTCCTATTTATTTGGGCAGCATGAGTGGATTCATTTTTAAAAACCCAATGCACCCTTAACATGATTCGTTGTTCCCACTCTTATCACCCCCCCCCCCCATCATTAAAGGGGCTTATTTAGTTGGTTCATAAAATCCATGATTTTTTTCACAACGGTTGAGATTTACTCATATCTTGATGGTAAATGGCCAAACTAAGAGATTCTGCACATCTGAAACAGAACTGAAATGGTAATGGTTGGGTAACTTATGATTAAAATCATTTATTACAAATTCGTGACCAGACACTTTTTACCATTATGTAGTTATCATATGCAATCCCTTTCCACTAAATCTACAATTTCTCACATTTTCGGTAATGTAGGAAGTGAAACATGAGTAGTGAGGCAAATCAGAAGAATTTTCATGCAATGTTTTCCTTCAAACTCGTCACAAAAGTAAACGATGTCAACTCAATGAGCCCCTTTAAATCGTTGGTGCGAGTAAGGTAACAAAAATGGTCAAATTGTGATTTCTGTTTTCGTGGTCTGCTTTATGCGCATCCAGTGCCATTTGGAGATGATTAATTACTCTTTCCTAATGATCACAATTTTGAAAATACCTCAAATCCTCAGAGGTTTTGCCTCTGGTCGCCCACTTGAGGGTTGTTCCTAAACCCTACCATGGGCCTACTGAGGGCCCCTGGGCCCAAACGCCTACAGGGGAGTGCATCACGACGACGCTCAGTCATTCTTTTAGTATATCCCTCTTGCAGGCGTGATTTTTTTCCCAGGGAGGAAAGGGTGAAATTCATGCATGATTTCTATGTGAACATCCGAAAATCCATTCGTCCCGTGAAAAAATCCTCCTCCGACGGACTCGTTGTACCCGCAATCCCGCTCCCATACTTCGGAAAGTCTGGTGACGCCAATGTTTTTTAATGTTTATTGCATCACATTAATAGGTATAACATTTAAATTTCCACAAAACCTTGAAGAATGTTAGACTTACTTAAAACAGCCAAGCCTCAGACTTGGGTAAGTCGATCAGGTCAGTGAGGTCAACTCTGTGTCTACGTCTGCTTCAAATTCAACACTTCTTTTGCATCGCCTCTCTGAACTGGCTTTTTTTTTTTAGAAATGCTCCGAAAAAAGACAACTAGAAAGCCAAAAGGCTTAGTGATTCCTTGCCATGTTATATTGTAACAAGCATGAGTCACCCTCCTGACAAGCATAAGATCCCACACAGGTATCCTACTTGAAATATCATGTTAATAATTCTAAAACCTTTAGACACCTTGTGACCTAAAATGATTTTTCACCTCCCCTTAAAACAAAAGCCCAATGAGCATGCTGGCT
>WURT03003586.1:0-16878 GCA_009936505.3 Holothuria glaberrima
GCTTCCTACCTTGAGATATAGTGTTAACAAGGTTTTCGGCCTTTGACCCCCTGTGACCCCAGATGACCTTTGACCCCGCATAAAACAATAGGGTTCTTCCTCTCACCATAGCCCATCTACATACTAAGTATGAAATCAATTCAAGCTTCCTATCTTGAGATATAGTTAACAAGGCTTTCGGAGTTTGACCCCTGGTGACCCCAGATGACCTTTGACCCCACAAAAAACAATACGGTTCTTCCGCTCACCATAACGCATCTACATACTAAGTATGAAATCAATCCAAGCTTCCTATCTTGAGATATAGAGTTAACAAGGCTTTCGGAGTTTGACCCCTGGTGACCCCAGATGACCTTTGACACCTGCAAAAAACGATAGGGTTCATTCTCTCACCATAACCCACTACATACTACGTAAGAAATCAATCCAAGCTTCCTATCTTGAGATACAGAGTTAACAATGTTTTCGGCCTTTGACCCCCGGTGTCTCCCAGATGACCTTTGACTCCCACATAAAACAATAGGGTTCTTCTCACCATAACACATCTACATACTAAGTATGAAATCAATCCAACCTTCCTACCTCGAGATATCATGTTCACAAGGTTTTCAGAGTTTGACACCTACTGTAGTGCGCCCAGGTGACCTTTGACCCTCACCAAAAACAATAGGGTTCTTCCTCTCACTATGGGGCATCTATGTACCAAGTTTGAGACCTGTCAGAGTTTCCCTTCTTGAGATATCGTGTTAACGAGCGAAGTGTCACAAACACACACAAACGCATGCACATACATACACACGCCATCATGAATGCTTAGGTTTCTCTTATTATCGCAACCAAAAAACAAACTCAGTATGACATATTGAGCTAATCTGCAGGTGTGATAAAATCAAAGCAGTATTGGATCAATCTGAAAAGTGGTCATATCAGGAACCACAGGCTATACATGGCACAAAGGTTTTAATTTTTGAATTATGTAAGTGTCAAGGCACTAAAATAAGCCTTTTTGCATCCTTGAGATTTTGAAATAAATTATGGGATGCATGGAAGATAACAAACTATGTCCATCACACACCATACAATGTATGTGTGACAGATTATAATAAGAGTTATTTAGACCAAAAGGTGTACTGTACAGTAGCGTAACTGGGGTGATAGAAGTGGGGGGCAGGGATGAAAATAAGCTAAATGTACCGACAGCATATAGTGAATGTACCGACATTTTGTCAAAGGGTTATCACTTAATGAGTCACCATGCACTCGTGACCCCCCTCCCATCCACCCCAAATCTTGCTTTATTTTCCCATACCTTCATAGTTCATAAAACTACAAAATACTGTACCAATAACCAGGGGTGTCGATTTGATTTTGGAAGTGGCCTAAAACTTTTCTTATCCTGGTGAGGAGTCTAAGAGGACGGGGGCCAGATGCAAAATGGTGGCAAATGTTTCAATGTTTGGGGGTATACTGTACTTCATTGCCCAGAGGAAAAACTGCATGCAGGCTCAGAAAGGGATAGTGCTTGGATTTACCGACATGGGGGCCAAGCGCCCTGACTAGGGGTCAGCTACTCTATTAAGCCCAGACGGAAGCAATAGGTTGCAGAAATGATGCCGATCTCAAAATATAAGGCGCGAAAAAATGGGATTATATTGCAAAAGATTTCATATTTTTGTTTTCATTCAGAAAAGTTGAAAAAGTTTGGGTGTTTAGTAAAAAATCTGCAATTCTTAAAAAGCAAACCAAGAAATTTGATGGTACCACTGCATGGTCTTCTTCGGGGAGTACATTTTTCGTCCTTACTTATTTAGGCTCCCAGACAAAACTGAAAAATCTTTTTCCTTACAACATACATTTGCCACCATGGTCAGGTTGAAGAATCTTCCAAAAGATAGGAAAAAGAGGTTAGAATTTCGCAATGTTTCATTTTCGCATTTCTATTGAATCACAACTACAATATTTGTGGAACCTTTAATGTTGAATAAATCCAGTATGTTGGAAATGGCTGACATTACAGCTAGACAGAACTGAAGATGAAAGTGCAAGCGCGAAAATTTTTTAAAGTAATAGAAAAAATTGTTACAGAACTTACTGCCTACGGACCTGATAAACTTAAAGAGCCATGTGGAATGCTTTCTGAGCATATTAAATACATGATATGCTATTAAGTTCCACAGTCAGTGGATTTCCCCACTCCCCTGTCCCCCTTATGTTACGCTACTGGTACTGTACTGCATGCTGTTCAAGACACAAAACTACAGGTAAAAACCCTCAAATACTTCAGTTCAATCATAAAAGGAATAATTTGTATATCTTTTGAAATTAACTCTT
Source organism: Holothuria glaberrima (assembly GCA_009936505.3). NCBI lineage: Eukaryota > Metazoa > Echinodermata > Holothuroidea > Aspidochirotida > Holothuriidae > Holothuria > Holothuria glaberrima. Next base: position 2,332 of record WURT03003586.1, read on the forward strand.
TTTTTTTTTTTTTTTGGTCCGTGATGTAGGTACAACAGTGTTATTGTTTATCCCCAAATTTTTCACACATGTGCATGTGAAGTTGAAACTGAGGAAAGGCTTTATAGTCAACTGTTCCTTAACTAGTCACATATTAAAACCTACTGTGTGGGGACCTGCAAAATAGAGAATTCCATTAAAGCCAAAACATTTGTACAATTTACGAATTTTATAGTTATACTCACATGGTTGTTAAGTAATTAAATTAACATTTAGTTATTTACATTATGGTTAATGGCAAACAGCTGCATGACGAGATCGAAAGCAAGGCTTGAAAACAGCGCTGGAAACAACAAGCAATGCTTCAGTGAACATCATGTAAGTACAGTAGGCACTGACAGGCCTTTCCTTGCAACTTTCCATGATCTGACAGGTCTCAAATTAGCTGTGGAAAGGGGCAAAGGTTTTCTTTTAGGGTGGGGGGAGAGGAGACTGTTTTTTTGTGAGAGGCTTGCCTCACTGGTGCATTTATAGAATTAAGTTTTTATTTGAAAATAGTTTAAAAACAACTTAAATGTAACATGGCAACACTTTAGCATTAAAAGGATTTTAAGTGCATTGGAATAAACCACAACAACAACCATTCATAGCAGCACATGTATCCTGACAGATGAAGATCTATCATCCTGCTGCCAGGATTTGAAATTTGATATAAATATGGAAAGATGATTGTAACAAGTTAATTTTGTTTATCTGCAATACTGTTTACAACAAAGTGTTCTTGCTTACACTTTAATAATAAAATGTTAATGGTTGTTATTAAACTGATATAAATAAAGAAAATGCTTAATAATTGTTCTCAATTTAGACAATACCTCAATGGGACTTCCACATGTGGCACTCTCTTACTGCAAAAGTTGCTAAAATTACACTGTTCAAATGGACAACACTCTTAGCTTTGCCTGCACAAAACTGCAAAACCATAGAAGTGAGCTCACTTGATATCCCTTCACAAATTTTGAGGCCAGATGATCTGTGGTGTAACCTGAGGCATTTCCCACGTAAATAATCCATTATAAATAGCTGAATCCACCATTTGTGAGTTTCATTTCATTGAATAATTACATAGCAAACTATAGGTCTGTATAGTAGCAATACATAATGTTGTGCAGTACATAACATTGCGCACCCCTAAAAATAAAACATTTACCCCATCACTGCACATGTTTATTGAGAATTTCAAAGACATTAGTATATGGTGTTTTATTTTCAGTCACATGAAACAAATTCAGAATAAATATAGCAAAAGCATTTAACCTTTGTTATGATCTTGTCAATCATTTCTCTTCATGTGCTTCAAAATGGGCAAGGTCAAAACCTTCGAGAAGTTGATTCCAAATTCAGGGGCCTTAAGCGACTTGTAAATGCGGGAGCCATTTGCAGCAGAATCAAAATTTATTTTTGTCATAGAATCAGTTTATCATTTCTAGTGACATTGGGGAGTTGTCACCAGTTCACTGCAGTCGAAGTATTTCATTTCAGTGCTCAACATTTTGTCACTCTCTGGATTCAAAGTCGCATGAAGGTACCCTTAACAAACCGGCCAATGTTTCACCAATTTTTTTCTCATCAGTGGAAATCAGTTAAAGGGAGATGGCAATCGTCCCAAGGTTATTTTCAGAAGTTTACTAAATCTTACAAATCTCCTCTTAATTTGCTCACAAGTATTTTCATTATGTTTCTGCATACAAACATTGAGTATTGAAGGTTAACCAAGGAGTTTTCCTGCATGAATTTTACATAAGTAACAAACATATTGTTACATAATTGATAAGGGCCATTCCTGATCTGGGATGATGGGGCACATTCATTCAAATTGGGGAACTGCACTTTCCCTTTAAGCAGGTTAAATAAAAAAGAGTTGTCAAAATCAAGTTGTATTCTGAGGGATTTCATGTGACGTCACACACATTGGATTCCCAGGGACTGAAGAGCAAAACACACTCACACTGTAAGCATACAGTATAAACAGCACACGCACACAGCATATCCATACAGTAGCAGTAAGGAACGTGTGCTGTTTACACCAAAGAGACACGCAATCTTGCTCGTCAAAATTGTGTGAGATGCGCAATCACGTACGTCAGTCAGTGAAATCTCTCTATAGTAAATTTCATTTATTTTGCTGTTGACTCTACAATGGGGAATTTACTCACTAGGTGCGCAACATTCCAACCCACCATGATACAGTGTATGGAACCAAACATATATGCCTACTATTTTCTTAAAGGTTTCTGGAAAAAAAGTGAGGGAACAAATCCCTCCACTTCAAAAGTGGGGAACCATGTCCCCACCCCTTCTGACCACTACCTGTTGATGCCAATGGCAGAATGAAAGTGGCCTTCGAAGTTTCTACCTCAAACACCAGAAACTTTCTTGACTATGAGGATTCACCCAGCTGGGAATTTACAACTGAACTGTAACCTTTAGAAAAACAAATTTCACTTGCTCATCTGGTCAATACTTCTTGTTAATTTCAATTTTCTCACAAGTCACAAGCAGGCCCTGGTGTTTGCTGGCTAGCACTACGACAGTCGCACATATGGTTAGGACCAATCAGGGTTAGGGTTAGGGTTAGGGTTAGGATTTTAGCCAATCAGAGTTAGGCTCAGAGTTGAAATGCTCCCATGTGAAAGCGTACAAATTTTCCTAACGTATTGTGCTACAGTCACCCTCCTAGTGAGCAATAAACAATTTGTACAACACACTTCCCCTTCAAAATTGGATAGCCTACTGAAAAAAATCATGATGCTGGTGAACATATGACACAAGATGACATGCAACTCCTCTCTGATTTTGTCTTTTCAGTAAATTCAAGAAAAATCGTGCCATCAGACGGGCATTTGTGAAGTCATAGGCTGAACTGTAAACCAAAGACAATGGATTGGAAGCCTGGCCAACTAAGTGTAAAGCTAGTATCTCACAAAGACAAATTTGCACGTTTATTTTTGCGGCTTTTGCATTTTTGAACACAAAATAGTTGCAAAAATACTCATGGGAGCATTTCAACTCTGAGACGTGCATATGCATGTTGTATATTAAGAGCCTAACTCTGATTGGCTAAAATCCTAACCCTAACCCTAACCCTGATTGGTCCTAACCATATGTCTCACGAAGGCAAATGTTTATTTTTTGCGACTATTGAATTTTGAAAAACACAATATAGTCGCAAAATAAAATGTGCAAATTAAGTGAGTATGTCTCACGTGAAGATAGGAACGCCAAAGCTATGCCAAACAGTCGCAAATATTAGGACTAACTTCATGCTAAGTTATCACTAATGTTGTGAAAACAAGGACCCATCTGGCCCAGGAAAAATTCTCAAAAAACGTGCGATGTTAGTGCTACATTTATGAGACTGTGTTGCTAACACTTTGCTAACCTTCAGCGTTCAACTTTCGCAAAACAGTCGCAGAAAATTTTGAACATGTTCAAAATTGCTTGTGATTCTTTGGCGACGCCTGTGAATTCAGTCCACAGTTTTGCTACTGTTGTACTAATATTTGAGGAATTTGCGAATTTTAGTCGCAAACAGTACGCAAAATGTGGAATTTGTCTTCGTGAGATAGCAGCTTTAGGAAACCTACAGTACATAAACATAACTCCTGTCCAGTACAATAGCCTAGCCTAGGTCTATGGACCAATTTACAGGTTGACAACTTACAAGATTATCTGTTGACAGCTTACAAGTTACAAGAACCAAACTTGTCCATAGAATGCTCTGCATCCACAGGAAGCCTACTCCCTAACTTGGACATTGTAGGCTGTCAAAATTCAAATAGAAATCTCTTTGACTGACAGGTATGAAAACTGGTTCGACCGACGTGAAGCAAGAGGCACAACTTTAGGCCATAGCAACGTTTACGTTACTAACGTGTATATGTCAGTACAGTGGCACTAGCTATGACTCACCTCAAGCCCTCGCCTTATCAGGGAGTTGTAGCAACTCCGCCTAATTAAAACTTAGCCTAGGTGATAACGAAGGCGTAGTCTAGATTCCTTAGGTTATGTTGGCTATTAATTACTGAATACAAACAGCAAATCTGCTGCAGCTCCGGACCCTTGGTACAGTCATCATTTCATTCATTCATCTCGCCCCAATACATATACAACCACCTAAGGCGTGTAATTGTAACGTTAGACCTAGTTTAAGTCCGACTGGCCTTTAAAAACAGACAAATAAGAAGCAGTAAATCCAACAGGTCTCACCTGACCTCAAAAGGATCGATACTAAAAAAAGAGTTGACAAAAAAGTGATACATAAAGCCAACGTAGGTCCTACCTCTGTACTCCGACAGTTCAGAAATTACAGTTTGACGTTATTGCTTCTGTCACAGACGAGATATAGGCCATGCATTGCAGTCTTTACTCTTTTCTAATCGATCTTTTCTGGCTCGAACAGATTCAAGCATTACCTACATGACAGATCCTCCATCAAGGAATTGATGCACTCAGCACTCAGCGCAACTGTGAATGTAATAAATTTATTTGGTCTTGGATTCTACCTGTCAGTACACTGTCGACGTAACCCGCTTTTAAGTGCAGTGCGCTTTATGATACAAAAATCAGTTTCTTGTCTGGTGAAAACGAACTTACACATTGTGTGGCGTGTCAGTGGAGCCTCATGCGAGATCTTTAACAGGGACGGGAGAAGTGTCTTGATTTAGAAACTACAATGCAATTTTCACAGTAAAATATTAATGTGTGGTACCCTAGCTATAGAATATTGAAACATAATGGCCGTATATATTCATCCAAGCGCTCAGCTTAAGTTTCTTCAATTTTCCGAAGGGGAGAGGACCACCCTTCGGCCCCACGCCAGGAGAATCCCAAGCCACCCCAGTGACGTCACAAGCGTTGTTTGCAGGGGGAAACAGGGACCGCGGAACCAATATTGAAGTAGGGGGCATGGACGGATCCAGAAATTTTCAAAAGCGGGGGGGTCACGTACTTATTGAATCCCTGACACAATTTAAGTGAAGTGCCATCACTGGTTGGCGTGTATCTTACCCAGTGGCGCCCCCAGAGTTTGGTGACTGGGTTATGGTTATGGTTAGATGAGGTTTTACGGCCCAGTTTCTAACCAATTGGTTTAAGTCGAGCCGAGGCACCACCGATGATGTGTTAATGCTACCACAGTTAAACTCCCGTGTTTGCGTAAATTGCACCCTTTCTTTAACGTGACCTGCGTTTGCGTACAGTCTTTTACCTGGTACTTCGTCATGGTAAACAGCTTTTGACTTTTGCTGTTGTGCTTCTCTGGGAGTTGCTATCCGAAGCATATTGATAATGAGAACAACGTTGCGTGAAGGTTTGAAGCGTCCGGAGCGCGCGAAAATTTTGATAGTCTGCGAAGAATTTGCGAAAATTCAGATAGTTTGAGAAACACTTGTAATAGAAAATGAGTGACCATAGATCCATCACTCGATCCAAACACACCTCACCCTACGCGCTACATAAATCCGGCCTACTCATGATATTCATGTAGGCCTGTTGCAGTTCCATTGAACCCTGTATACATAGTGGTATGACATGGCAACGTGGAAAGGCAAACATGCAAGTTTAGAAACAGGCTATATACACCAACATTTTAAAGTCAGACAGCAAAAAAAAAAAAAAAAAAAAAAAGATTATCAGAGTAGTTTCACACCAAAATAAGAAAAACAACAAATTTTCATTTATAACCCTGTGTATAAGGCATCAGTTAAGGAAAAAACGAATATACCGGTCAAGTGTTTCACTTGATGCCTCATATTTAGCACACGTGGTTTTGTTAATATGTTATCGACAGAATATCACTATGTCCGGAGTCCCTTGAAAATCAAATATCAAATACAGATTTTAACATCGCTTTGTCAAAACAACTGGGTTCTGCATTGCTTTTGATACTTTCATAATAGCGAGATAAGAAAACACTGTTCTGATATATGTTGAATGACCAATGACTGACAACGTAACAGATGTGATGTAGTTTCTGATTATTACACCATTTCAACATTTCTGGTGAATACGGAAGAGCAACTACGACTGTCGTAGTTTCTCTCTGGAAAATATATTTACTCCTGAAAAAAGGGGGAGTCCGGACCCCTTTGCACGTCGTATTTTGGGAAAAGGGGGGTCCGGACCCCTCCCCTGGATCCGCCCATGGGGGGCTAATCATCGAAGCGGCCCAATATGTTCAACTTATAACTTAAAAGCAGTTTTAAGGCGGCCCAAAATGCCCACGGCACAAAAATTGCGGGGTTAAAGCCCCCGCAGGGCTGCCAAGTCTCACGTATTTGAGGTCAATCTCACGCTTTCACGCCATCATTTGGAATTCTCACGCAAAGCACAGGATGCGAGGATTAAATAAATTCTGCAAATGCGTGATCAGTCTATTGAAAACACAACCGATGACAGTCCCGTCAGTCCATTCCTAACACCTGTCCCCCACCTGTATGTCGGTCCTGTGACCCGCACAGGTTATCAGGCACCTGCGTATTACCGTATAATTCCTCAGTGTGCATATAATCACATGTATCCGTTCTTTGAACCCATCTCATCAGAATTTCAAAACGCACAAAGACGATTTTTAGGTATTTTTTTCATACCGAACTATCGGAATCGGGAGTCGTATCGATTAAACCGATAACCTCAACACTTTTATTGGGTGGTTATGCGTTTCATTCTGTAAGGTGAAAAACTGAGCCTGGTGGTCCTGCATACTTCTATCCCACTGGCCAGTAACTTATCCCATTAAGCAAGGGACTATACTGTTTGAATATATCCGCTCATCTACTCTCTCGGCATCCATTTATAGCAGGTACTTTAATGTCATACTAGAAAACCCTCCTCTCTCAGCTCTTCCAATTGCTACCAGAAGAACACCAAAGATAACCTAACGAAGCTGGCTGGATTGGCATCCAGTTCATTTTGCCTAGGTTTATGTAAATGTAATGAAAATAGTTGAATTGGTTGCATCTGTTTTGTGATAATGAGATAATGAATCAATTTTGAGAAAATTAGACACTAAAATATGCAAAGCATTAATGTCCTTTCAGGGGCTGAGAAGGGCTATTTCAGGTTATCTGAGTGGTTCGTTTCACCAAAATTTTCTGGTACGCTACGCGCCGACGATAGTAGCGCTCCGCTTAGATAGTCTCCCAGATAAATCTCACTCCACGTGCTCACTTAAACTTGGCAGCCCTGTCTCACACAAAAGAGCTCACACTGACCGCCTGCTCTGCAGTTACTGGCGAGCAGTGGCGAGTGAAGGGATTCTTAATTTGGGTGGTGCGTTCTAGTGGGCCCACCGTACAGGATCACAGCCGATCTCACTCCCATTAAGGTTGGGCTGAGGTGAGAAAATGTGACATTTCAAACTCACTAGAAAGAAAGAAAACACTCTATTGAATGCAACTTTTCAACAACAGTGACTCGTCTCCCATTCGTGTCACGGGTTGCTAGTGAGGGAAACATTAGACATCTCTGGCCAACCACCCTCACGTGTAGGAAATAGTACATTTTAAAACACAATTTGTTATTACAACTCGGCTTCTGCCATCATGCGTGGTGCAGCAGTACGGGAGAAAGGCTGGCATCCTTAAGGCTCTACACTGGAGGAAATTCCACTATAGGCTTACATTTGTAGCCAGACTTGGCAGCCCTGTCCCCGTAGCCCCCTGTCTCCGCGGTCCCTGGGACAAGTGACCCTAGGTGCTCCCCCAGAGCCCATGTGGGACGCAGCAGGGCCTTTTTAAAGGATTTATTAGTGGGGGCCATGTTACGAAAGGGACCATTTTTCGCGCTGCGGGTGAAACCAGCCACGAAGTGCCAGGTTGACGGGTGGAGTCCAGGAGCAAAGCCCCTGTGGGGGTCCAGGGGGCGAAGCCCCCGGAAGCTCTGAGGTTAAAGCATATTTCTGAGTGAAAAATAGTCTCGGGGTAGGTATATTTTGGTCCATCATAGTGCAGCCATCAAATGCAAAAATTCCCAATAATTTTAGTGTATAAGGCTATTCCTCTTCTCAGGTCACCATAATATAAAGTGGTTGGAGTCGAGGGTCTGCTTTAGGGTCCCTGGTGGGGGTCCAGGGGGCAAAGCCCCAGGGAGCTCAGAAGTTACAGTGTATTTCTGGGTGAAAAATTGAAGTCTCAGTAAAGATATATTTTGGTTTAAAATACATCCTCCTAAACAAATACTCCAAATAATATCAAAATATTAGGCTATTCCTACCGTCTGGCTACTATATGTTAGCTAATTGAGGGGGGGCATCTGAGGGCCAGGGCAAAAGCTCTGACTGGGCATATTCCCCCATTGCCCTCCTTGGTGCCGCCACTGAGAGTAAGCGGAAGGTCACCATTGAACGGCATGTACTTTACGAAGGTTTTTTTTTCAGAAAAATGACTGTCTAGATTGCCAGAAGTTGCACTTTATATAGCTTATAAGTAATTTATCACCTTATTTTCCTCATCCTTATCTTCCTGAGGGAAGTAGTTTAATACTGTCTTCTAGCCTGCCTACATAAAATTGAGCAATTTTCAACATTTGAAAACAAAATTTCTCAAAAAGGGACCATACTGGGGGGGAGGCAAATGAGCTGACTGGGGGCTGTGCATGGGACTGAGGGGCATGGCCCCAGTATGTATGTTAAAAAAGGCCCTGGGACGCAGCAAGACTTATTTAAAAGTGCAGCTGGCAGTGTCATTCCTTTGCGACAAAAGAACATTTTTGCCTCTATGACCTGGTGCATGCATGACCATTTCGTACCGCTCAATTTAAAGGGGAAATATCCTATTCCTAGACAATTTCAATTCCCCCAACTAAGTTAGTTCTAGCCCCATAATTGCCTTTAGCTTCTCCTTGTGTAGACACCAACATAGCTCATTGCTTAAGGCCATATCCTGGTGAGTATACAAGACCCTAATGTGTAATTAAAACACTCCCAGTGCATGATGAATAATATAAGCTGCTCTATCTACATCTTTTGAATTTTGTAACTCTGATGTCAAGCAAAGCCTAGTCACCACATGAGACTTTTGCTTACCCCAAGTAAACGTCATACTTGGGGTGATGCAAATCTGTCTTTAAAGTAAGTGCCCTTGCTGTCACGAATTAGCAGTTCACAGGGGGCGGAGGGGCACTAAAAGTGCACAAGCTTTCCATTTGCCTTTTCCTCCTCTTTCCACTCTTTCTCACTCTTTGTCTTCCTATCTTTTTCTCTATTTTTCCAAGTTTTTTCGTCTATCTTCGTTTTGCGCCCATGGCCCGTAAAGGGAGGGGCGGCTGCCCAAGGAGCCGCCCTCAGGACCCCCAATTGTTTCGCCACTGGTCAGCCATTCCTACACACACACACACTCACAAAGCAAAGTCGACTTCCATTTTACTCGAGATCGTTTTTGGCCTTTCCCACACAAAAGGTGTAACTATTCCACTTACAGGGTACATGTCTCGAAATCTATATAACTTATATTTTCACAGTAGGCCTAGTTTTACACAGTAGCGTAGCGTAGCCAGAAAAATTGTATAGTACTGGTGTTCCTGTGGAGGGCTCCACCATTTCACGTGGGCTTCAGATATGCAATCACCATTTTAGTTTGTGACCTTCCAGTGGGGGACTTATGGGGAGGCAAGATACTGGGGGCTCACATCCCCAAGTCCCCTACGCTACCACTGGTTTTAGGCCTACTTATTTAAAATAAAAGTTAGTGGCATGTTCCACACCTTCGAATGGATGATAAAAAGTAGAAGAAGGCATAGCCTTATCAAGCTCATTGCCAGAAATATAGTGTACCGAAGTGAATGGGATAGCTTCCAGAGCAGTGGCGTCACCAGATATTTCGAAGGAGAGAGCACTGGGGTCGACAATGTTCCACCAAAGGGGCAAATCAGCGGGAAAAACAGTGGCGCGTGGGTGACTCTTAGCCATCCCTTGTGTGCTTTGCTTCCAGGGCTCACCTTAGGGTCCATGGTGGGGTCCAACACCCTGCTGGAGGTCCAGGGAGAGATTCCTCAGAGGTTCTGGTGTATTTACAAATTGTGACCATGGAAGCGAACATTTAACTTTCTCCCTAAAATGACAGTGGAGGCATGAGGCTTTCTCTCACGATTTTAATCCATTAAATGGCTGTTTCCACCACTAACGAGTTTGTTTTAACTGAATCAGCTTTGTTACAAGTTCATTAGGGTTCTGGAAAAGTGGGAGAGGGGACAGTCCCCCAAACTTTTGAAAGTGGGGCATGTCCCTACCCACCCACCTGTAGACTCCCATATGACGGAGAGCATCGAAGGTACATCTACGGTGGCAGACCCTGGACCTCGCCTGGGAAAATTACAAAAGACAAGCCTTCTTATGTGATTTAGTGGGTTTTAGGCGCCTTAATTTATAATTATGGCAAATATATTTTCCACATTTTCTTCAACATCAAATGAAAAAAGTGGTGGGTAGTGCCCCTGAGACCAGCCTTGGTGAAAGAGCTAAAAAAATTTTGATATTCATTATTAAAGAAAGTTTCGTGCAAGTACTTACACTCCTTATTGGTCAAATTTTACTACATTACCGGTTAGTGATACATTATCGGTCAATTACTACATTATCAGTTGTAACCGAGGTTAAACAATAATTCAGGATGTATTTCCCAGTTAATAAGCAGTACTTCACGAAGTTAATAAAAAGTAAACGCACGCAAAGCGTTCAGGAAAAATGTAGTTTTGAGCAATTTTGTGCAATTTTAGTCCTCTGGGTCCACGTGTCCTAATCGATATATAAACTATGTTTTGCATAATTTTTTGATACCAAAACTCTCATTTGGGAAAGACACACGGGGGAACCGCAAACTTTTGGGGCACATACCCCTACCCCCTCCCTTTAGCAATGCAACTGATCTGTTTGCTGTTGCACACACCAACCTCACACCCACACTGCCAATTCATTGAAGGTTTACAGCTGGTATAACATCCTGTGTTGAAGGACTGATACATTGCAATAATACAAAGAGTGCCTCAGCTCTTGACATACATTGAAGGTCACACAATATTTTGACAAGAGGTATATAATTAATCACAGTGCTACTTGAGTTGCGGTACACTGTATTAAGCTTCGAGTTTTATTTGGTTAAAATAATTTATAAATTATCATTTTTTTAATGTGTGTGTGTGGGGGGGGGGGGTAAGTTATAATCAAGAGCGTCAACAGCTCTTCTCAAGAGTGGAGAGGAGATGGGGGGTGACTTGACACGAAGTAATCCAACGGTGAATCATGAAACCCTGGCCACGGTAATCCGGGCCCGCTTAAGGGCCCTGGTAAAATATGGAATCCAGATCATCTGTGGTTTAATCTGAGGCATTTTGCTACAATTCTATTTAAATGGATGTCTCCATCATTTTCGACTTGATTTCATTGAATCATCTGTACTGTAAGCTATGTAATCAAACATAGGCATATATTTCGTAAGGATGGTGGTAAAAGTTTTGGGGAGCAAACGGTATGATTTCACCTTCATTTGTAAAACTGGGGTGGGGGACATGTCACCCATGTCCCCACCTGTTCACGGCCTTGGTTACAATATTGCTCATCTATGATACGAAAGACGAAAAATAGTGCTTTCGTGGAATTTGTCCTCAGAATAATATTTTCCATCCATGCGCTCGAAATGGATGTGCACTGTTCGAGAGAAGATAGGGTGGGTGTTCTGAACTGTTTCGCGTTCATGAACTTCGAGTTACGAGATGTCTTCTGCTCATAAGGGTACAGTATGGGATCCTTCCAATGCTGGGGGCAGAACACTCCTTGAATTTTCAAACCTGGCTCGAATTTAAGTTTTGTCTCCGTCTCTCTGCGAAACTATTCAGACATTTCAGTGCTGTGAGAATCTAACACGGTGGTGGGGAAGGGTCAAGGCTCGACAATCCCCGCCCAAAACTCCGGGGCAAGAAAAATCACTAGGGCAAGTGCAGTGCTCAGTATCGCAGCCCACTAGGCAAGTACCCCAGCGAAGACTCCTCCACAAACAAGTTCAGTGGTTATAATAGAAGTATGCGGATAAGTTTATTCGGAGAACAGCTCACCCAACGGACAAGAAATGAACAAAGAATTTGTAGAAGACATGGGGTGGCTGATCCATTCAACTCCAGAAGTTAAGCAATCTAAGATAATTTTGGACGTTTTAACACAAAGAACCTTCAAACTGAAAATTATTAGGGGTTGCAGACCCCTTAGATCCCTACCCGTTCTGACGGCCCTGCATATGGAGACAAGATATAGTTCTTACCCATTCTTGGCTCAAAGTTTGCTAGATTTTTGCCCTAAATTTGAGCAATTTTATGCCTGTGATATTGAGGACGGAGATACGAGACAGATGACAGAGACATGGCCAAGCTTCCATATATTCTAAGTCTTCGCTATAGTCTATCCATTGATTTAATATTCGCTTTATTATATGACGTGGAATGGTGGCGGTGTATACCTTTACTTCCGTACTACATCACATCCACCAGTCCATTTGCTTTTAAATTATTTAAGAAAAAATCGCCTCATTCTCTCTTATCCAGAAAGCTTTTGATTTATTTTAATTGTCTGGAAACTACTTTGTATTTTTTACCGTTATCTACACTCTCGAAATTGATTTGCTTGCAAGTATCTACAGGAGTAATTTGAAGCGATTATACGAAGAATCGGAAAAGAAAAAAGCAAGACTATGGATAAATTGTTCATGTCATTATACCTGGAATACGATTAGATAATTCAAAGAATAACTTTCCATAAACACCTTTTGTCTTGTCAGCTAACTAATGGATGTTTTAAATTGCAAATATCATAGGCGAACGTGTCGTACCACAAGGGCAAGGGCTGCAGCACCCACCATCCCCGAAGTTGGGGCACAAACAATTTCTCTGGTAAACTATTGGAACCTCCGGGAATTTTTATATACATGCTAAAGGTTTTTCTCGGACAAAGACGGCTCACCCGGCGGCCCTAGAAAGACTCTCTTTAATATGATTGCATTTCCTTTGAATTTTGAACTACCGCAAGAGTAGAACGACACCTTGCAATGGTAATCGGTGAAATCAAATCTACTTTTTAAAGTCAAGCCCTTTAACGTGTTTTACATTTTAGTGGGCCGTCGTTGCGTTAATGTTGTCTCATCTCCCCCCAAGCCTCCCTCCTGGACCAAATCCTGGCCCCACAGTTGATTTACACATGAATTCCCTACCATTCAATTACTCAAAATGAGTGACTACATGTGCTAAATTATTTAAAACCGGAATGCAAAAATGCTCATAGTTTTCGATTAATTCATTCGACTACACTTGCTGTACAAGAACAGCAGTAGTTCCTACAATATACATATGTCCTAGACCTGGGGTCCTTAAGTGTTTTCTGCCGAGGGCCACATTTCCTTGAGTTTATGCTTTATCACTTTTGGAGCAGCCAGCAGAGGCGAATCCAGGGTTTGTAGAAAGCGGAGCTTATACTTGAGGTCGAGGCTCACACAAAAGAGCTCACACTGACCGCCTGCTATGCAGTTAATGGCGAGCAGTGGCGAGTGAAGGGATTCTTAATTTGGGTGGTGCGTTCTAGTGGGCCCACCGTACAGGATCACAGCCGATCTCACTCCCATTAAGGTTGGGCTGAGGTGAGAAAATGTGACATTTCAAACTCACTAGAAAGAAAGAAAACACTCTATCGAATGCAACTTTTCAACAACAGTGACTCGTCTCCCATTCGTGTAACGGGTTGCTAGTGGGGGAAACATTAGACATCTCTGGCCAACCACCCTCACGTGTAGGAAATAGTACATTTTAAAACACAATTTGTCATTACAACTCGGCTTCTGCCATCATGCGTGGTGCAGCAGTACGGGAGAAAGGCTGGCATCATTAAGGCTCTACACTGGCCACTATAGGCTTACATTTGTAGCCAGACTTTTAGTGCGTCCATCATGTGTGAATTACCCAGTTGAGCCATGAGAGAAAAAGTGGCATCCCAATGCTCTAGATTGCACTGAGGAAATTGCATGTAAAAACGCTCTGGTCACTTAAATCTTTCTCGGGCCACATTAATGGACGTCGCAGTACAAAAAATGGCTGACGGACCGCCACTTGAGAACCTGGTCGTAGACCAATGTGAAGCATGCAGGGACACGCATGAGAAATACTACGGGTGAAGAAGAGGATAGATAATTCCTATCTTAGGATAGGTGTTAACAAGGTTTTCAGATTTGGAACTCCAGTGACCTCAGATGAATTTTGACCTCCACCAAAACAGTGGGGTCCGTTCTCTCTGTCAAATGCATTAGCATGCTACGAATGAAGAGTACCCATGCTTCCTATCTTGCGTTAACGTGTTAAAAAGATTTTCAAAGTAGAACCAGGCTCTGGTAACCTTGGGTGACCTTTGACCTCCACTAAAGACATTATGGTTCTTTATTTATAATTCGTCTGCATGCTACTACTAAAGGTCTGTGCTAATTCCCGTGTTCGAGGCCATTGTAAGAAATTGGTGAAATGTTTCTCTCGGCTTGACATTAG
>WURT03003597.1:0-16877 GCA_009936505.3 Holothuria glaberrima
ACTAAACTCATACACAGGGTTAGTTCTTACCAGTGTGGTTAATCTATTCACACCACAATTTATTTGAGACGGCTTTCAACGAAACAACTGTTTATTCGCTTTGATAACCACACTGTTAGTGTTACAGGGTAATTCAAGTGTGTGTAAGAAGCGACTGTTAGGAGAATAAGGCTTTGAATATTTATCAAAAATTTTACGTACATTGGCTCCATTTTCGGAGACAAGTAGTATCTCCGAAAATGGAGATTCTTCCAGACTGTCAAGCAGGGCTTGAAAAATCTTTATTAGCCTGCTAGCCCAGGACTATACATACCACTCTCTCAGGCTAGTGTCAATTACATGGGCTAGTACAAAAACTGTACATCTGTACTGCAGTTATACAGCAGCCATCTTTGGGGGCTAGTCAAAAATATTCTACAGGCTGGGAAACTAAGCCTGTCAAACATCGAATGAGCTAGTAATAAACCTTCAGAAGTTTTGATCCCTAGGCTGGCCCAAAGAAATCAGTTGCCTGCCCAGCAGACGTGTATTGCTCCTGCACCCACACTGACTGCACTAGCAATACCAACGTCCACAAACTTTCCAAGAATTCTTAGTCAAACTGCATAAAAACTGTATGCTATTAACTATTCATATATACAATCACAACAAACAAAAATTATATTCAATGAAAAAAACGACTAAAAGCAAGTCTGATTACCACGCTGTTTTGAAAGACAAATGTCAATGGGGTTTTAGTGTGTGATTTTGTCTGCTTCGAGCTCACACAATGTATTCCCATTGACTTACTGACTGTAAAAGTGAACGTTGCAGCTGAAGACTTTTAGTGCAATATCAATATTCGTAAATTGAAACCAATCAACAGTCCAGAGGTAAAATCAAATTGGGCTCATGAATATAGCGAAATTGGATGATCTCTGTCATTGTTCACAGGTGTTAGAGTATGTACGTCAAAAGAGGAGTACATATTCCACACCTGCTATGGAGGTAAAGGAATAAGTTGATACAAAAATGATGCTGAAAATAGGCTTATTCCAGACTATGTTACCATTTAAATTCATTGTTATGTATTTGCAACTTATCTTGAAACAAACGTTAACATTTAACCTGAATAGTTTTATATTGTATTGATAGACAATACCTCCCACCTCAACCATCATGATTTTAACCCTGTGTAGAGCCCCTCATCACCGTGAATACTTAAGTATGTCACTTAATATGAAACACAAACATCACAGTGTGTATGAAGTGTACTATCTGTCCAGATCTTTCTTACAAACGTTTTTTATCAATGTTGTATGGTACTTAAAGGGAGAGGGCAGTCCCCCCAAGTTTATTTTTAAGTATTTGCTAAATCTTACTGATCTCCTTTTCTCTCACAATTATTTTCATAATGTTCCTATGTAAAATAATTGAATATTGAGGGTTAACCAATGAGTTATTCTGCATAAATTTAGGAAATAAGTAACAAAAATATTGTAACAGGATTGAAAGGAGCCATTTCTGAACTAGTGTACCGGGGTACACTACTTCAGATTGGGGGGGACTGCATTTTCCCTTTACCTAGCCATCATGTCACATATATGAGTTGACTCACCAAACAGAATAATGGAAAAAATTAAAAATGTTTTGAGGTCTTTGTTGGAATCTCTCTGATTTTAGGAAAAACTTGCTTAAATGCAGCAGTTTGATGTGTTGTTTCTGTCAGTATTTTCAGTATTAAATTCCATATATGCATGTAAGCTGACATCACCTGGAGAAAAGTTGACTTTGAATCAATTTTGATATGCTGCCCTCTGTTGGCCAGATTGTATTTGGATAGTATCATGTTCACTGCAGGCATGCCATTGTGTTAAATGATTTTGTCAATTATCCCTCACCATTGGAATTGACCTCTTGATAAATCCAGCTTAATGGGTATTAGATTTAGAAGAATCTCAGCCATATGACTGATAAATTATTTATAATTTCTATGTCTGGAATTCCAGCACACCTTTTAGGATTGATATGAGTTGTGTACTGTGATGGCACTGTAAATGCTTCAATGTCATTACGTTCGTATTTTGCTAGTGACACGTCACTGCAAATGCAGGTCTGGCTAAGTAGTTGATTGCACTTCTGGCACATCTCCATGTCTACATGAGCTATAAAATGAAACACAACCTTAAGAGAGCTGTTATATTCATGGAATTGGGTCTGGTATGTAACACTCAATCTGGGCACAATAGAGGTTCAAGGCTAGATGCTTTCCATACAGGTTAATTTTTTTTTCAAAAGTTTTGAAGCTATGAGAAATAAATAATTCATAAATTGCATGAAATATAAATTTTATTTTCTAACATACTTTACACGATGAAACTTCACATGACATGGTGTGAAATATTCAGGGAGGATTAGAAGTTATGTTCAATGGTACTTTTATTTTACTGACCTGAGGTCAGACTGAAGTGCACTGCATGTATTCGCAGAATGAGAGTTATAGCAAAATGGCTTATTTTGAAGCTATAAAAATCTTGTCACAGAAACTTTGACAGCTATAGGACCATGTGGGATGTGATTAAAATGTAGCACAGCTATAATTCCCACAAAATACAGCATTCAAATTTTTCCTTTGCCAAGTTGGCAGATTTAATACTTTTAATTTCAGATGAAATTGTTTCCCAACTTGAAAATAGCATGATTCATAAACTGTCTGGAAAAGTCTGTCCTAAGTTGCTTAATTCTGCACCTTAAAGGTTTATGGCATATTTATACATTTAAAAATCTAGGCCAATAAATTATTCAGGTTATCTAGAATATATAAAAATCAAATTTGATATATTATGCAGTCTGGTCAAGGAATGCTTTTAAAAATTATCTACTTGGCTGCAGTCAAAAGAAACTCCTATTGAACTGGATCTCCAAGCGGGTATCTCGTTCACTGAAAAAGATCTGGTTAATAATATTTAAATCCATGCGGAATAGTTCTGAATATGTTAATTTATTCTCAAAGGATAAGGGTGGTCTGTTCGTTTAGTACACCATCATCTCTTAATAGATTCATACACCCTGTCAGAGTGAAGCTTTCAGCTGCATGAACATGGAGGTCAGTTTCAGCTGGCAGTATCCATCGAAGTCTTAAAACAATACATGTGTATCTTTCTTGGGACATGGGACACTTGATCTTGACAGTATATGTATAAGCTATTTCATGTGTCAGTCTTTGTAGTTGTAGGAGATGCAGCTCATGTGTATAGTTGTGAGGGGGTTCTGCTTGTAGTATGCTGCTACCATATATGTGCAGCAGGAAGGGGGCACCACATGGTGATTCATGTTCATCAACTGGCAATAATATGTTTTTGACAATTTCAATATACTGGAGTTGGTACCCATGGCATTGGAAGTCTTTACTTAAAAACAACAGGAGTTGTGACTCCACCAATCATCCTTAATAGTTTCATTGAACAGATCAACCCAGTAGGCCCATATGACATACAGGCTTTTCTATGGCTGAGATGTCAAATTGCCAATGATGAAGAACTTTTGGGGTCAACTGAAGGAAAATAACTACTGTCCAAGCAAAGAAATAGACTGGAACAAGCCATCTTTTTAACAAAATACTTTCAAAAGGACACAGTTGTGAATCTTTTACTATGCAAAAACAAGAATTTTGTGTATAAAACATATGTTTGATGGCAGTATAAATTTCAAAAGAGTTTTTCTGCCAAATTTGCACTCAAGTCCCGTCCAAGAGTACTAAATTCCTGAAGTAAAGTTGAGCGACCCTCCAGCAGTTCAGAAGAAATTCTTCCATTGAGGGAAAACCTGTGAAACTTTTCTTCAATGAGGCAAAACTTATGCAACACAACATGTGGCCTTGCTAGCCTAATTTAGACAAGGGTTATAAGCAAGAAGAAAGACTACACAAGAACTTGTATTTTACTCAAAAGTGGTGTGGTGAATTAGATACACAGTCATCGCAATGCCCCTTCCCTATCTCTCTTCACCCATTCCCTATTTGGAGCAAGGAGTTCTTGTGAAAACACAGTCATGCATGGTGTCCTTGAAAACAATGTCCGTCAGCTGCTTTTGACCTCTGAGTGTATGTTATTAAATAGTTAATATTACTGAACACAAGTTTAAATTTCTTTGTTTGATGTTGCATTCTTAACTTGCATCTGAAAGCCTTGGATGTTGTAAAATGACAAGAATGCCTTTTGAGACCAAGAATACCTCAACAGAGTTTTAAAACATTTCCTTAGACCGTTTTTAACCCCCTCAAAGCTATTCAAGCATGACATTGACAGTGCTGTTACCTTGAACATACCGTGCTTGATATTTTTATAAGAAACAAATTGCTGCCCATGGGAAATTTGCCAAATGCTAAATAAGTGCAGTGAGTCGTCATGGTAATACGTTACTGAAGGCTGAAGTGAAATTTCTTTGTTTAGGCAAGCATCCATTAATTGAAAACATTTTCACCTCGTCTGTGCTTTTAGGAGGATTTTGTTTTCCCCATCTGGTTTAGCAGACAAGATTTTCAATGTATTCACATAATTTAGGAAACATTAACCTTTAGAACAGCTCCCAGACAAAGCCTATAATCATTGGTGAGCTGTTGCTATGGGGTAAAATCAGAACTTAAAGGATCTACAGTGTATTCATATTTAAATTGTTCATGATTGAAACAATAAATCCCATCATTCAAGCTTGGATTAGTCTTGAATACACTTTTGAACAGTTTTTCATTCAATTATTCGTAGGTTTTCCTCTTCAGCCAAGTTAATTTTGTGCCAAAAGCTTTGTACTGTACATATTACCTGCAGGCCTATGACAGGTTTTTGTGGAATAATTGTGAGATGACGTACATATAGTACCATGTGAAGTCTTTTAAAATTGAAAATGCAAATTGGTTCATTGAAGAAAAGATTCTTTTCAAACTGTTGTTTAAAGTAAGCACCCTTGAAAACTCAGATTTGTGTTTTTACCATTACACTTGTTACATCTAAATTCATGTGAGAAAATCACTGAATTTTCCCCTACCACCCCAAAAATGCCCCTGACCTCAATTATTTGTAACTTATACAAACTTTTAATCTGAAGAGAGTTTAAATAAAGTTTCTACTTTTGCAATATACAAAAATTATTTTTGGAACAACATTTTGACGACAGTTGAATACACAACTTAACGTCATTGTCAGACAGATTAAGGGATTTACTTGTGCGTGCTTGCCTTCCCATGCATCTAGCCTATTATTGCTGTAAGAAATGCTCCTTCCATCCTGATGAAATTGAAATGGGCAGATGCTAAACAAAGAAGTTAAACAAAGAAGTTTTACATGGCTCAATAAAAGTAATAACTTTTATTTTTGTTGTTCCATTCCAGTTTCTTTGCATGCTGTGTATGTTATATTTTTAAAAGTGGTAAAAAAAAATTGCTTGGGAGTGACTAAAAGAATGCAAATATAGCTGTTCTTTAAAACTGCTGAGATACATTTCATATTATGAAAAAAGCTGTTATCCCCTTACTAATTTCCAATAAACATTGACAAGCTTTTCCAAAAAAGGGTTCTTTAGATAATTATTCAATGCTAAAAAATTCCTTCAAAACCATGTATTGACTTTTGGAGTAAAAGTGAGTATTTTCCTGTAAACTTTTAACATTACAATGCATAACTGTATAATCAAAAGGAAGACAGTACAGGGAAATATACCTGTAGAACTGTACTGAACCACTCCTTAAATAATCATAGAAACTATGTAATAAAATTTTCCATTCATCCTCGCTTTTCAAGCATGTGAGCATTTTGACACGTCTTTAAAAAGTTGTTCAAGGGCTGTTATGTGACTGATGGCTTTAATCACCTCATACTACTGTTGAAACTTTGAATTACACTACATCTATGTCTCTATTATATTTATATCAACTCCTCTCCAACAAAGTAGAGGTTTCCCCTTAATTTCTATCAGGCTGCCGTAATTTACCAAGCATGCATGTATTGACCTGTAACAATGCCATCATAGATACACTTTTGCTGTAGTTTACCGTGTCTGTATCATGATTACCTCGTTTTGAAGACAGTTTAAAGTTGAGTCATTGCACAAGCTGTAGAGCACATGTTGCTTATAAAACGTGGAGTATTTTACCGTAGATCAGCTGATTAGGATCAGACCTTGTTGTGGTGATAGTGGTCTATGTTAATAGTGTGTGTAAGGGTACCAGTATGACTGGTTCAAAACAAAAGCCAACCTGGTTATTTCTGCTGCTTCTTTAAATATTTTGGTTTGTCTGTTTTCCAGTTAGAGCAGGTGACTGATGGATACATAAATGTTTTGCTGAAACAATTTGAAGGTGGTGGCGCTTGCAGACAGTTTCATCTAGTTTGATTGTTTGAACTCTCGTGGGACGAAGTTGTTTGAAGAGTCTTTGTTTGTTTATGCAATATCAGAATTATTTGTGATCTTCTAATTTTAAGGCGGAGCGTATAATTTGAGATGCAATTTTTGGAGTGAGAAGATTGTTGGTGAAGACAGGCAAAGTATTTTTTTCTTTTTTTTTTTTGCTCTGTCAGGAGAAATATTTTGGCAGTTGTCAGAATGGGACACACACATTAAGCAGCGGTTAGTTGACTTCTCATACTTACTGCTGTGTACTTGACAAGACAATTGTGAGGGATTATGAGGTGCGGCAAAATCAATACTCACTTTGCCAGTCACACAGAGCCAACTTTCTTGGACTAGTTCTTGAAAAAGTTGAATGTTGTGCTCTGTTCCAATTTTCTATATTTGCAAATCACCACGTTCTGAGCATTCACGTTTTGAACAGGACATAACGGCTTTCTTCCGTAAGTTTTTCAGAGTCTTATTGCTAAAAAGGTTTGATTTACAAGCCCATACTGTAGCATAAAAATAATTTCTTGCATCAGTAGAGATGAAATACGTGTTGCTTGCTTGTCTCCAAGGATCATCTCATAATATGGCTAGGGAGCCTCCAGCAAAATATTATAACATTAAGCTGCCTCAAGTGTGAAAGAAGGTGCTTATCACACCGAGACTTGTCTTAAATGTTGCGTTTGAGTGTCTTGTGGTAGATTCATGAAACAGAGTCAAGCACAGTGACGTTTGTTTGCTGGGGCATTTAATGTTCAAGTTTAAAGAAAAGATTGCCTGTTTGTTGAGGAGCCGAAAAGGAGAAAACAATTGTAGCTTTGTTTAAAAAAGGACAGAAATGGTAGAGCCAGAGTGCCTAGTTTCCGTATTTGCCTGTTACGCATTGTGCCTGTCAAGTAAATGTATCTACATCCTGTAGCAGACTTTTAACTTCTTTCGACTGTCCCCAGCTTGTCATTCAGCATTCACCATGTTTCTCTTCCGTTGGTGTTGCAACTTCCACGGTAAGTTAGTATACTGCTCATAGAAGAAAGAAAATTATTTTTAGGTTTTTCTGTAAATTTCCATAAAGGAAATAGGTGGTTATGATTCAAGTGGTTGGTATATGACTATATTACTAGACCATTGTGAGTGAAACTAGCTAACACTAACTTAGTCTAGCTTTTTGTTAATAAAGTACATTCTATTTTTCATATTCTCTATGGTACATATGGGAGCGGCAGTTTTAACTTACAACCTAACTTCCAATCAATGGTATTTTGAAAGTAGTTTCCTAATTCTCTAGATGCCACTTATAGTGATTAAACATACTTTCTGAGGTCTGGGGTGGGAGGAGGGAGAGACACTAAAAAATCCTTGAGGCAAAACTTATGTTAAGTTGTGGGAGTCTGAGAGCATCTCAAAAAAGTGGGTGCGGTGTATCCCCCCTCATTCCCCCTCCCCTACAGTTTCTGATTATGGCTTAACCTGTGGTATGGTTTCAAACAGATTAGCAAGCTTCAGGACTGAAGACTTGGAAGTGACCATATATCCTCCTAGATGTATTGTTAGCTAACTTGCACACACTTTTATCCATAATGGTTCACACATGCTTCAGTTTGTTCTCAAAGGTTTTGGCTACTTTTAAAAAGTTTTGCATGCTCATTGTTTAATTTCATCCCAGACAATTCTCTTGAGACAAACAATTACCAACCATGGCAATAATCCCTCAAATTCCCCACCCCTTTACCAGAAAATGCAAAGCTTTTTTTGGGACTTACGAAATTAGGAATCGGCAAACTCCTTCAGGGAATTTACATGAGTATCATTTCCTTTTTATTGTTAGTTTCCCATTTAGTTGGAATTTGTATACTTCCCATCTGTTATCATGGCTAGGCTTCTCAGCCGTTCACTGTGTATATTGCTCTAATGGGGCTTAAACCCTAGGCTGTCTAGGTACTAAATTTGCTCCTTTCAAGCTCACACTTTCTCACCTCATCATAGGAAGGTGTGTACATTTGGAAGGACATGTGAATTTATCTTACAGTACTTTCATGGTACATCTGTGACTGTGTCTAAGATGAATGTCCTTGAGATTTGCATTTTTCCCAAAAATATATCCTTTCAAAGTTTCATGGAGGAATATACTTGAAATAATTTACCCTGTAAAGTTCCAAGTGAGGCACCAGATCTCTAGAAGTGATACTTCATAAGCTTGATTGAGTCCAGAGTAGAAAAGAACATTGACAATTGACATAATGATCTGACTAATGCTAATCAGTCTCAGTCTAAAAACTGAGAGCTTTTCTCAGACTGACTTTAACCTGGATGGTGTCTACCTATTTAACTCATGGTCTGTAGAGGAATTAAACTGTCAATTAGATGAGGATAGGCCCCCACCCCGATAAGTGTATGCAAAATAAATAGAAAAAGATCTGTAGAAACTTGATCTGACCAGTTAGTGTTCATCTGCACTCGGTCTGAAACTTTCCACAAATAGCTTCGGTCAGTTTTTCAGTCAGTTTTCAGTTTCAGTCAATCTGAAAATCATCTGTCATCTGGAAATCATGTTTCAGGGTAAACTTCTAACCTGCATATCTGTAGGTCAACAAACATCCACAACACTTATGTATAACTTTCAAACTTTTTCAGGATTAAGTTCACAAAATTAAACATCTCCAGTATGGCTTTCCTGGGGATACTTTAAATTGCAAGAGGGATTATATTAGCAAGTTCTTGTTTAGGCAATTTGATACCTTTTTTTTAGAAGGTTGCTAACTTTACACAGCTCTAGGCCTAACTTCAATCCAATTCTTTTTATCTTTACACCATTATGTTATCAGTCGCACCTCATAGAGTGACAGTTGGCCTAAGGTACAGTTCTAAAACTTTGTATTTAATGCAGTCATACCTACAGACAGTGAATTTGACGTGAAAAATTGCAGACCTATAATTTTTGTCATTACTGTTTAACTTGATAGATGGCAGAAAGAATGTAATACATCTGAATTTTCAAAAGAGACAGATGCCTTTTGGCTAACATCACATCATCTCATACAAGAGAGGCTGAACATTCATCATTCTGAAATACTGATAGTTTGCCACACTCACACAAATAGAAAAATATATTAGTAGAGCAGTGTTTTTTTTTTTTTTTTTTTTGTCTTCAGAGAGACTTTTAAATCTTCTGAATTGTCAAGAAATTCACTTCAGGAAAAGAATATAATGCATATTGAGGTTATATTTTGTTTTCAAGGTTTTGTATTCATGGTATGTCTGCTGTATCAATGTCTGCATGAGTAACACATTCGGAAAAGGTATAGCATTAAATGTTGTGGTTGAATGCAAATCAAAGGGTGTGGGTAAATCAAGATAGCCTCATGCAAATTAGTCCTATAAGGTCTTCTTCTTCATGCAAATATGAAAACCACATCAGATCTGTCCCGGGAGATGAAGAAACAACAGGATATAAATGTGTGATGAAAGATACGAAAAGGTAACATCGGTCAGTTACTCAGCCATGATTTCCTTCTATGAGGGTACTATTTTATCTTCCTTTTTTTCTCAAGCCTACCAATAATGTCCATCAAATAAATTATCATTCACTGTCCTGTTGTGTTATATGTCAGAGTTTTTATTCTTTGTGGAAATCATGAAATAAAATTGAATTGACATAAACAAAAGTTGTTATCTTAAATGTAAAATGATGCTCATGAATCCCAAAAATGCATACTCCATTCTACATGCAACTTTAATTTTATTTTGTGTGCCCAATGTTCAACAGTGAGCGAAAATATTTTCCACAACACAAATATTAAAAGCAAAATTTTATTTCCATCTTTCTTTTTATCTACCCCATGACTTGCACTGTTGGTGAAAAAAGGTTCAGACAAAATCCTTTATTTTTCTCCATAGTTCAGTACCTCTCTGAGCTGGAACAGCTTTTATTCAATGTACTTCATTTACAGATAAATCAAATTTACAACATTTTTCTGCCTGGTATTTTTAACTCATGAAGTATTCAAGTGATCGTGACAGAAACAACTTTTGTACATACAGAATAAAATTTATCAGTATAAAATAACTGGCAAAAAACATGATCGTAAAACTTTTTTCCTCTGCATCATAACAGTAGGAAGCTGTACGGGTAATATGAGCTTTGCTTCTTCTGATGTAATTTGCAGTCTTTGTAGGAGAGGGCATTTTTAACACCTGCAGGTAGTCTGGTGTTGAAACTCGATTGTGACAAAATCAGATCCTCTTAGAATCATTAACCAAAATTACCCTTACAATATAAAACAAAAAAAGTTTAATAAAACACTAACTTAGCTTCAAGCTGATACAAGTGCATTTGTTGCCATTCTTCCTCTGGAAAGTTAAAGTTTGCCATTAGACATGATTTATGAAGACGTGCTGAAATGCAGTAAGGCACCAAGAGACCAAAACAGGAAAATGAGCGATAGTGTATTGCTTGATAGGTACATGTATATTACTATATGCAGTATGAGGACATTTGCATGCACAATAGAGAGAAATATAAACCATGTCCAGTCCCTGACAACACTTACACTTAACACAGCTACCACCATTTTGCAAAGGTCACAGGTGACTCCAAAGCTTCCCTTTTGCAAAAACCAAACTGTAACACTCATGCAAGAAAATTTTTGCTTTAACGCTTTTAGAGCCATACATTTTTATGTCATGTTTACAAACAAATGACATCACAATTGATTGGCAAAGATTTGATGTGTGCTTAGTGCACTGTCATTATGCACAATGCAAGCAAGAGTTTAGTATCATCTTTTAAAACAAAACTGTAACATATTGTAGCATGCATGCAAGAATATACTTGCATTATTGCTTATATTATACAGCCATTCATTTATTTCATTGTTTAAAAAGAACTTTTCCACCAAGGTCAAAGTACTGTAGAAAAGTTAATATTAAACCCAAAATACTACAAAAAAATATAGAGCAAATAAGAACAGTTAAAACAGATATGAGACGATACAACATAGTAAGAGGGTACAAAAGAAACATTAAGTTTAACATATGTTTAAGAAATGTCAACACTGAAAGGCAATAGAAAATGGTCTATTTTTGGGGGGAAAAGATTGGTTTTTAGTAATTTCTTGAAACAATGAATGTTCAGAGCTGCTCAAATGCTAAGAGGCAATGAGTTCCACAGTTTGATCCTATTGCAGCAAAAGACTTGGTCACCAAGAGATCATTTAGTAACGGGGATGGCAAGACATGCGGTAGTAGCTTGACCTCGACCCCTGATGCCCAGGGATGTATTTACAGGAACAGTCACTAATTAGGGACAAGTTCCTGTGCTTCAATAAACAGGTGTCAGATTTTAAACTCCATTGCAAACTTGAAGTGAAGTTTTAAAATTACCCCTATGCTGAATCAGCAGCCAGTGCAGCTCACATTTTTGTATGTCACAAAAATTAGGCTTGGGTAACTCCAATAGTTTTGGAGTAAGGTGCCTATGTATGGCCCTATTTGTCGTGACCCACTGGAGTGATAATATCTTGGTACCCATAGGCGTAGAAAGCAGTGGGGCTGCCAGGATTAAAGCCCAAAAAAGTGGTGGCATGGAAGTATGCTCCTTCCCCCTCCTGTTCCCCTTAATTCAAGGACAAAAATCTGCTTATTTGCTCCTTCTGTTAAAAATATCAACAACTTGCTGTAAATTTCCTTTAAAATTTACCAAATATATTGCACCAGATTGGATCAAAGGACCCTCAAATACTAAAATCTTGTCCAAAGAGGAGGATGGACAGTACCTTCCCTTAAACCCCTCCCTCAGGACGGCTGTCTGAAATGACATTCAGCCCCTCTGTCAAGAATACCTTCCTATGCCTATGTTGGTATCTAACGCTTATTCCCATCTCAATTTCATTTCAGTGTGTTTTCATTACACCGCTAATTCATAAACTTATAGGTGTTGAATACTGTTAAAAATTCAAAATGTTATGAAAGACAATTAATAATGCATACAAATGTTTATGAACAAGACATTGAATTGATTAACTATAAATTATAGGAAGATGACAATCTGAGTCAGCAAATACCACTTTACATGTAGACATTATGAAAATACCAGTACAAGTTATACGAAAACATATCTATTTCAGGAATGCACTAATAATTAGACAAGTCTGAGAAGTAATATGTACTGTATACACCGTGACTTCCACCATAATAATAATAATAATAATAATAATAATAATAGTAATAGTAATAGTAATAGTAATAGTAATAGTAATCGTAATCGTAATCGTAATCGTAATCGTAATGATAATGATAATGATAATGATAATGATAATGATAATGATAATGATAATGATAATAATAATAATAATAATAATAATAATAATAATAATACAATATCCACTGTAAAATTTTAAAGTTTTATTGTATCAGAACTTAACTGCATTATCTTCATTTATAAGATATTCTTTCTATCCCCTCCCCCAAGGTGTGTGAAGGGATAGTATGCAAGCTTGGTCTGTCTGACTAGTACAGGCAAGAGTATGATCTCAGGTACAACACCTATTGTAAAAGGGCTTTAACTCCTTTAGATGTAAAATTGCCACATCTAACTCTAAACTGCCTTATGCACTCTCTCACCTAGAAAAAGGGCGTAATGATGAGTGAATACATGCCATATCGTGGAAGAACTAGCTCGGATTAGAACGTTATAGGCACTTTTTGGGACATAAATTGCTTATTTCTATTTTATTGAAATTTTCCAAGTACGCATAGCCTTACATATAAAGCCTGGACTAATAAGAAATGTTATATTTTTAATTTTGTTATATGATATTGGTATTAAATGAGCCTAAATAATCAGTTTTAGTACCTTTTGGAAATCTCCAATTGGATCAAGTTATCAAAATGAAAATTTATGTCAGAAAACAGTTTTTCTCTCTTCACTCAAAACTAGGTATTGGACATAGGTTCTATTAGATCTGAGGACACACTTTAAATTTAAAATGCAACACTATCCCCCATAGTTATGCAGGTTTAGGTGGACAGATTAGATATGCTGCTGGTTTATAAAACAGTTTACTGTAAGATATAGTCTGATACAAAGTATAATCACACATTTGTTTTACATAAACAGAATTTTGTTTAGCCTAAAAACTTTTGTAAGAGTGACATAGCATCTTATACACATTTGCAATTGCAAACTTGAAGTGACACTGTTTGATATATGGCTTAAGGTGATATAATATCGGGATTCATCCCTTTAAATCAACATTTTCACCAAGTTATAGCACACAGAGAGTACCCTTTGTTTCTGAACCCTACCCTGGGCATACATGCTTCAAAAATGTAAAGTTTGGCCTTTGAAATTCCATATAATTACTCATTGGCTTATCTCATGTATTTGAGTAAAAATTATTCTTAGGGCTAGGGATTGGTAGATGCCCACTTTTCCACTTTGTTACATTTTGAGTTTATTGGTTGTTTTTTTTTCGTAGAAAAAAGATTTAACCTTTTAACAGCAACATGTGAATGAATGCAGCTCCATTACCCATGCTTGCATCCCATTCACCTGTGTTACTCTTAATTGCCCTCATTCAAGACACAGCAAAGTTATTAACCCATTTAAGGGAGCCACCACCCTGGCAAACCCTACAATTTTCATTCCCATTTTTTCCCATCTTTCAGGCAACAGACTACAGTTTTGTACCCAGAGAAGTTTTAGTTTAGATTTCAAATAAGTGGTAATTCCTTTTGTTGCTCTTTTGATTTCAGCCATTGGTAAACTAAAACACTTGTATAGCAGGTGTGATTATCCACTCATTCCATTAATTTCTAGACCTAATAGCACTGCAACAATGAGAAGCGAGTCATTTTTTCCCCTGATTTTTTTTTTTCTGACCCTTCCCTACCTTGTTTGATAGTGTCCAAACAGCTTTTCCATGTGCTAGTTTTTATTTGATTGGTAATACAATACAAAAGAGTTTCACACCAGTTCATTATAACTGCTTCACTCTGTAAGTCCTCTCCTCCCCGCTTTTCCCACAGAGAAATATCACACTCATGGCAAAATTTCCCTTGTGTATAAACCTTACAATATAAATGATTCTTTGTGTAAACAAAAGGAGATAATCTGAATATACAAGCGTCAAGTTTTCCTGGGGGAAGGGTGTTATTAACACCAATCTGGTAATTACAGACTTTTACAGAATTAAATATTTATTTTTCAAAGAAGTTCTGCCAACAGAGTTCATTTGTAGATACCTAGCATGACATCAGCATTCGACGACCCAGATTACCAAGAGATGGAAACTATAAAATATTTCACATAGAATGACACTGTGCACATGAAAAATTAATCTGAAAGATAGCAACCATACAGCCTGAGGTTCAGATTAATTTCTTAATGAGCTAAATTTTTCAAAAACACTAAAAATTTCAGGAGTTAATTTAGGCTTAATTTTCAAACTGACAATTGTTTCCATCAGATTGCCCCCTGACTCTCTTGGGCTTCATTTTGAAAAATGTCAGAAAGATCCTCTACATTCCTTTGTCATCATCTGCATGTAAATTTATGCTATTGTCAGTTCCTCAGTTGGATATTTATTCCCCAGTCGAGTGGAACTGATCAGTGTAGCTATAATCATATGACACCAAAGCTACTTGTTGTGAAGCTTTGTAAATGTTATGAAAGTATTAAAGTAGATTCCCCAGCTAAGAAGAACTGATCAGTGTAGCTGTGATCATATGACACCATAGCTATATGTTGTGAAGCTGTGAACATGGTAATTGAGAGCAAGTAATTTCCCCCACTAAGAAGAACTGATCAGTGTAGCTGTAATCATATGACACTATAGCTATATTTTGTAGAGCTGTGTACATGGTATGAAAGTTAAGAGATTCCCCAGTTGAGTAGAACTGATCAGTGTAGCTGTGAAATATATACAAATATATATAACACTAATCCGTAATGGGGGAAATCACAGTACTGTGGTTTCGTTAAGGGGAAATTGAAACAAAGTACATAAGCATATATATATTTACATACATATACATATATTGCTGGATCGATCCATAGAGCCAAATCAGTATGCCGCCAAAATGTTAAGGCGAAAAAAATACAATAAAAATACATAAGCATATATTTCCGCTTTGCATTTTTAGATATACATACTCGTTATTTCAATGGCTCCTCAGCTTTACGTGTTAATGGATACGTGTACGTTATTTCATATTATTACATTGAAGTAATTGTATGTACACAGAATGCTGAGTAAGAATTTACCGTAGCATTACGTTTTCCAATTGAAACTGTGTAAAAATGTTAAGGCGGAACGGTTTTTTCGCCGTATGGGTAATTTCGCCTTATGGTGCATTTTTTCAGACGATATTTAGCCCTAATCCGCAATTAGCAATATATATATATATATATATGTATATATGTTGTGAAGTTGTTGACAGGATGAAACAGGACCCATCCTAAGTAGATTGGTCCCCTCACTGCTATCAACTTTGCAATGTCATTCATCGCAAGAGACATAGAATGTTCATGCATTTGTGGTCTCTACTACTTTACAGCAAACAGCAGACCGCAAGTAATATGTATGGTATTTGAGGGTTACAAATTTCCAAAACTTTAATAATTGCTCAAGGTACTAAATAAATGCTGGGACTGGCTAGGTGTAATTTGAGTTCATATAACATGTAATACACAATGAGAGTAAATGTGAGAAACCGCCAAGGCCATTCATATAATTTTTTGGCTACACTGAGTAGTGATCACGTTGCATTTCTGTGGTAGGATTGGAAACTTCTGTTTAGTTGATCATACAGAGAGGCATTGGATCCACTGGGCTATTTTTCTTGGAAGAGTGGAAACAAACATTTGCTGTAACAGTGGTAGGGGAATGTACACACTATGAATCATACAAAACAATGTTCATTATTTGACGATCCTTTCCAGTTTAAGAACCAAATGAGAGGAAACCAATAAGAAAGCCTATATGCATATCCTTACAGCCAAAAAAAACTTGATCAGCCTGCAGAGGATACTTGTATTCTAGGGAAAAAAAACCTGTAAAAATGTGAAAAGTATTGGTTTTATCTGATTTATTGGACAAAGTATTGCTTTATGGTAATCCTGCTGGCCTGGAAGCTAGCTTAAAGATAAGTTATCTGTGTTTTGGCATTTATGGAGCCTTCACTACCTCTGTCCTGCTTATTTATTTGCTTGTTTGCTTCATGCTACAGGGCAGTTTGTATAAGATGTGGAAAAGTCCCAGTGCAGGTATTTCCATTTTTTTATTAGCTTGAAAATTTTGAAATCTTTGTCACAAACATAGAAAATGTACATAACAAATGGTCAAATGTAGAATTGTCCTACATAATGGCACATTGAAAATTGATTTAACCTCAAAAGGTAGTGTAATATTTTATTGTGCTTAGTGGCACTTAAGTAACTTAAACTATGTAATTGAGGGGCTTTATTCAGAGGGGCATATTCAGTAAAGCTTGTGACCAATGGTCCAGGA
>WURT03003608.1:2762-16877 GCA_009936505.3 Holothuria glaberrima
TTATTCGCAGGGGAAACTTCTGTTACAAAGTATACAACATCTGATGGACAGGGTCAATATCTGTAGTCCTTTAAACAGGGGTGTGTAATAATAGTATTATTTCCTTAACTATGAGAAAAGCCTTAAAATTACAAAATGTTGGTAAGGATCTGTTTCGGTCACTAACTTTTCTTTATTACGGTATCATTTCCTGTTTCACTGCAGGTCCAAAGATGATGGTGCCCCTGATGACCAAACAAAAGAAGGAGACAAATCAGAGAATGAATCTGGAGTAGAATCTGCAGGGTAATAGTTTATCCAATCACTTACAGACTTTATGCATATGACGTCACCGAACAGAAAGTGTGCCCTCCGATGGAGGCAATTGCATATCATTGCAAATTACACCAACAGATGCAGACAGTTGATTTGTGTTCTGGTCGGATATGCTCATAGTTTTCTATGTGTGCATGCGAAGTCTACGTCTTGCGTACATTGTGCTTCATTGCCTTCGCCAGAATGCTGTCACATGACGTCAGTGCATAAGATCTTTTGCAATTTTGTTGTATTGTTATGGCAATAGAAAGCATGTGTCATGTGAAACTCCTCTGTAATGTGCTTAGTCTTGTAAATAAATCTTTGTGATTGCTGGAAGGCCTCATATAAGGGCCAGGAGTGGCAATTTGGTAATCCTGCTGTCATGGTATTCTTGATACTGCATTTGATAATGATGTCATAGGCAATCATCATATGGTAAAGGAACGCAACACATAGACTTTTGACAGGCAACAGTCTTAGCAGTATTTTGTAGAATACAGCACTTACCACTGTACAAAGGAGTAGTGATGTCATGCATGTACAGTATGAGGCAAGCAGATATTTAATAAATGTGCGAACAATGTAGAGTTCTTTTGGTACAAATTACATTGAAGGCCAGGATGAGATTAGATGCTTACACTAATGGTGTAGACTATTTCTAGGGCATTACTTGGTAATAAAGAAACCAGACCGTTGTATGCTGGACAAAATTATCTCAAAAGTTGTGTCTAGTCTCTGGGTTACTGATTGACAAGGGCTGATTTTGAAACTGTTAAGCCAAGATTCTCAAGCTGTAGACCTTATGTACTGATGTCACACAACATCAATCTGGAGGGTAAACAGTGAAACACATGGTATGCCCGACATAGACTTCACACATGCACATAGTAGATTTATGCACATATCCAACCCATACATAAATCAGCTCTGTCTGCATTTGTTGGTGTAAGTTTGTAATGACACGAGCTCAATATCTCTGTCATAGGGCAAACTTTCTGTCCATGATATCATGTGAATAAGGTCTATTCTACAGTGCTGTTAGTAGTGAAATCTAGAATTGTCAATGATGATAGGAGGTTAAGATTTCATTGATGGTTGCTCTCAGTTCATGAAAGATTGACAGTGCTTCATGTGCTAATGTGTAGAAATTGATGGATATTAAATATCAATTACAAAATGCTTCTCTGTCTTTTATACCAACAGCTCTTCACCAGATAAACACAGATCATCACGGAAGAAACACAAAAAAAGAAGAAAACATTCCCATAGTCCTGAATCAGATAAGTCCAATGCATCAAGAAGCCCTTCCCCACACAAAGAGGATAAGAAATCCAGAAGGTAAAGTGTATGAAACTTGGGAGTGAGCAGGCTGTGCTAGTCTGAAGGTCCACTAGTGACCTACTACCCCTTCGTATGATTTGCTCTAGTTGGCAGTGATGTTGGGTATGAACATAAGTTTAAGACATCTCTTCTGAACAGCATTTTCTAAAGAAATAAGAACTGATTAAACACCATGGTGAAACATTAATGACATTGTATGTACTAGTGAGTTATGCTTTGTAAGTACTAAACAAGGTTTAGGATATATTTTAGGTCAACTAGACACTGGTTTATAACTGCTACAAAGTTTGACAGAGCAAAATATTGGGAAATTTTGAGAGTAGTTGCTTTTATTAGACAAAAAAGGAGAAGAGACATCTAAGTAAGGCTTTTTGTAATGCTGTCTTTTTGATTTGCAAAGGCAAGGTAGTGGTTTTCCTATCATTGTGAAGTTAAGAGTGAAAATTCCAGTTTTGAACTCTCTTTGTCACAGACACTCCAGAAGTAGGTCTAGAAGTAAGTCCAGATCTCCAGGCTACAGAAGACATCATTCCAGGAGCAGGTCAGTGTACTTAATGTAAAACTTGAAAATACTTTATGAGTCACAAAGCCACAAGCATTTGCAACTAGATTTTGAAAGTGGGCAATGGAAAGGGGCAGCAGAATTATTAGGGGCAATAGTGCAATTGCTGCATTAATTGTTGTTTGGGTAATGACAAGGTGGCAAAGAGGGGTTAAGAATTGGAGAAGAGAGATTACTCATGGAAATTGCCTCTTCCCCATCCCCATTGCCCCCTCCCCCAACATCCTCATTGGAGCCACTACTACCCACATGTATGTCTTTGCCTATTGTCTGCAACTTGCTCAGGAGTCCAATGGAGCCATGTATTATAGGGTAATTAGGACTCATATACAGCTTTCTTTTTGGACTAGAAACACATCTTCGGGTTAGTTCACTTTGTAATATTAACTGGAAAAAAATTGGTAGCACTGACCTGTCTGTGCACTTCTGGATGGTACCTATACCTACTCAAGCCATGGTTTGCTACAACACTGAGTGTCCATTAAGTTTTATGTTGTTCTAAACTTTCATTGTCTGATGTCATGAAGTATGGCCTGCATTCTTGTACGTTGTTCTATACTTTCATTGTATGATGTTATGAAGTATGGCCTGCATTCTTGCAAGAATCGGAACACTTCAATTTGTTTATAAAGCAGGATAGTTACAAACAGTTCAGTGGCGTCATTTTGTTCTATTAAGAAGTACTTTCTTTGGTGAGATGTTTAGGGGCTGTGGGGAAGTTATAATTTTGTACACCAAAGGTGGAAAATGTTTTACACCTTATGAAATAATTTAAACAGGTCTTAAGTTAGTGTTGGTGATATTCTATGATATACTGAGGTTCTAATAACAGAATTTTCCTTCTTTGGTAACATTGATTTAGCCAGCCTGTATTTGTGCGACAAATGTCACACAAAAGCAAAGGAATGTCACGCGAAAGATATGTCAAGAGCATTTTTGCAAAGAATCAGTCATTACAAATTGTACTTCTTACCTCATTTGCACGGTCACTTTGGGTTAAATATTGCCTCAAAACATTTCAAAGAGGAAGGAAATCACCCCTTCCCTTAGATCTCTCGCCCGGGCCATCCATTCAGAATGTCACATTGAAGAATTGATCTGGCTTGAGTCATTGTTTGGGAACATGTTTTAAGTGCTGTGAGAAGTAAAGTATTTGTCAGTCAAATGGAAGCTTTGTAAGAGGTTATCTTCAATGTAGGCATCTTGCACTTAAATATACTCTTTTTTTCCAAAATTTTCAAACTTCGGAACAGGATTCCCACAGCCTGGCAAAGTCATGGAGAATAGATAGAATTTAAGTTGTACTTTCTAGGACAATAAAGGTCAGGAAATTTTGTAAAAATGTCACAAATCATGGAAAGATCAGGAAGCTCTGTGAAGATTCTCTACCTTTTTTTAAATGCTCAAACAATGCTCATTTTTATCCTAATTTTTTTTTCATGAACTTTGAATGAGGTCATGGATTTTGCATAGTTTGGTCATTGAAAGGCAATAGAAAAACCATGGCATTTTATTGTCTGTTAGGTCTAAGAATCCAGTAATTAATTACAGACATTGATTATATTTTTTGTAGATCACATTCTAGCAGGAGGCGATCAAGGTCCCGCTCTTTAACATATTCTCCAGCTGACAGAAGGCGGTCTGCTTCCAGGAGCAGATCACCACGAAATACAAGAGAGCGAAAGAAGAGTTTTTCCCCAATTAGAAAACGAAGAGATTCCCCAAGTTTTTTGGACAGAAGAAGAATAACAAGGTAAAGTGAACTTTAAGCTCTGCTGCTTTTTTCATACACATGAATACTTGGTGATATTTGCTTGTTTATTTAGTGAAGAAAAATTCGCATTTCCCATTTTTTGTCAGAAATGAGTTACCCTAAAATTGCCATCTACAATATTAAAATTGGAAAAAAAAAACCAAAAAGAAAACAATATGTGTCATTCTTTTATTTGAATTGTAGATGTGGAGAATCAAATGTGTTTAGGAATAAAATTTTGTCAAGATGAGGCCAGTGTTGGTAGAAAATGCTCACACAATGTTATTTTGTGAGAATAAAGTGATATTGTGAACTTAAAATTGTTGTCTTTTGTACAAATGAACAAAGTGCAATGATTATCCTCTCCTCATAATTTCATTATTTTTCTGCATATTCCTCAAAATTTCCCATCTAAGCAGTTTTTCTGTACTGTCAGTTTATTCTCAGTGATCTCTTATTTCCTTGAATGTCTGTTGTTATTGTTTTTTGGGAAAAAAGTTCCTCTTTTTGCATGAGAAAATTTTCATTTTGCAAGGGTGCTACCAAAAGAGGTGAAAGTTTCTAGCTTTTGTAAGCTATTGTCGTCATGTTCATTACTTGTAAATGTTTCTTCTTATAAAGTCGTGAGTTTTGCATGTTGGGGATGTCATATGGGGGTCATAGACATTTTTCCCCATTTTTCAGTCTTTTTATGTGAGAATATTAGTGCATATTGTCAACATTGGGAAACCAAACAAATCAATCTCTCTCTACATATGGGTATGAGTGTTTAAAGTACATATCAATGGCATGACCTAAGAAATATGTGTTGTAGAATTCAGGTGAGGGAGTGCTATATGGAAGAAAAGTTTTAGCATGGCATAAATTAAATTGTTCCTCCTCAAGTTTTTTTCAAGTGTCTGAAGAACTGAATGAATGATTCAGACTTAAGTGATTCTTACACATGTAATCTCCTTTGTCAGAAAGGCTTGTATTTGGCAATTGAGAAAGTTGAAATGTGTTTGTTGCTGATTATGGTGTTGAAAGATTCTGTAGAATAAGAAAACTTGGTCTTCAAGGCTATATGATACTAAAATTACCCAACATTAGTAAAGTGTGTGAATAGCAAAATGCTGTTTACTATTTTTATCTGTTTCAAATTTCAACCCTCAAATTATGCGATGGGAACTATAAAATTGGTTGTATGTTCTTTGCAGTTTACTGCATTTTTGGTGACAGCTCCATAAAAAATTGTTCTTTCCTTCAAATAAATATCATATAAAGCCATGTTTGAAGAATTTTTTGGAGTATTTCAAGGCTGTCCTTGTGACTAGTATAGCAGCTCTGTATACAAACCCCCAAGTATTGGAGAAAAGGAGATTTTAAAATAAAATCAATAGAAAGTTCTTCATATTTAAATAATTATGATTGTATAAAAACAGTTGATGCAGTTTCCTGCCATCATATGAAGTGCCATTATACAAAGACCAGTTCCAACAGAAAAAATGGTTTAAGTGTGATAGGAGTCATTGGTTTGTCAAAAGCAGTTGGTGTTGGTTTCTTCTCATTTAGCTGTTTCTTTTTTCTCCTAAATGTTCTTTTGTACCTGTTATGTTGTGTCCTTTTGTGTATGGTCTTTTTGTCATGAATGTTACAAATTTCTCAAACCTCTTTCAACCCAAGATCCAGAAGCCGAGATGACGACAGGAGACACGGTGATGATGAGTATAGTAGGAGGAGACGAGATCGTAGCCGGTCACGTGATTATCACCGTTGAAAGATCCAATATTAGTATGACAATATTCCAACATTCCCTTAGAGCCTTGCTCTAACCGCATGGTAGCTAATGCAAAATATGATAGCATTAACTTCACAGCTGCTGATTTAGATAACTCACTTCAGAAACACTTCCACCTGTATATTGTAATCTTCATGAGATTATCATGCCTTATCATGAGCTGTCATACAATTAACACATGCAAATTTTACAAAGTTCTTTATGTTAGTGATAGTTTTATGAGTTTTTTCCATGATAGGTGTACCATGTGAGAAGGTTGAAAGTTATTTAAAAGTAGGCAAAATGCAGAGTGGAAACTTATTAAAGCAGTATTTTTGTCATGGCAAGCTGAAACTGCTGTTTAAAGAAAGTAAAGAACATATACCCCATATAAGTTAAATAACAGATCATTTTGTCAAGGTATGTGGAGTTGCTATCCTGGACATTAATGGTCCAGGGATCTCATTAATGAATATTCCTTCAGAGAAAGGGAAAGAAATGAAGTTACTCTAATCAAGGTACAAGGAAACTTTATCTTACAAGTGAAGACTTTCTGTGCTAGTGGCATAGTGAAGGAGTGGTGGGAATGTTGCACCCAGGTGCAAATGTATAGGAGCACCAAATTGTGCTGCCATAAATTGTTTGGTATGGTTTCATATTGTGTCAAGTTTACAGTGCGGCAGGGGGCAGGAGTGCAGGGGAGTATGGGGGCACCATAAGTTTGCCCCTGGACGCACTGATTATGTTCACTATACCAATCTCTGAGGTATCTGAAGAAGATACATAGATGGAGGCAATTCATCAAGATTGTTATGTACAGTGTGGAAGCATAGGAACATGAACTAACTCATCATTGATTTGTCAAATCTTATTTTGAGT
The DNA here is from genome assembly GCA_009936505.3 of Holothuria glaberrima. Taxonomy (NCBI): domain Eukaryota; kingdom Metazoa; phylum Echinodermata; class Holothuroidea; order Aspidochirotida; family Holothuriidae; genus Holothuria; species Holothuria glaberrima. The sequence continues at coordinate 9,351 of WURT03003608.1, forward strand.
TAAAAACATTTTTGCAGCTGTTAATTCTAAGTGCTTTGAATTTATTTTCAAAAGACTTTATTTGAGTATTGCAAATTGAATTGATTTGAAAGCACACTTTAGCATCCAGCCCATAATAAGCATCCTGCCTATAAAATGACAGATGTGCCAGTCGCTGAAGTTACAATCATAGAGTAGCCATGCTGCTGTCGCACAACTTTTCTGAGAGACTGTTCAGTCCTCTCGAGTTAGTTAAGAGAAACTGTGCTACCTGCCAATCATTATCAGATTTTATTCCTAACACTAGCACATAGCCAGTACATTTTACAAAACCTTTTATTGTTTTGTTTTAAAAACTAAAGGCAAGGGTTAATAGGTTGCTGAAAACCCTCCAAGGTATCAGTGTGAATTACAGTAAGTTTTAAGGTGTGTTGGGGAGGGGGGCAAGGGGAAAGGTGTTAGAGGGTGGGGAGATAAAGTCCTGGCATACCTTGTTGCTTGCTTACCATATAGAAGATCTTTGAAACTAGTGAAATTGGATTGTCTGGATAAGTAGTCTCAGAGGACATACAAGAAGCCTTGACCATTGAATATGACAAGTGACCTCTTTGGAACAAAGCTCATCAGCTGGCTTTTGTACATAATTATTTGACATTTTCTCTAACCTGTGAACATTGAAAGCTTTGTTGTGTTACAATTGCATGGGATTTCTTTCTTTTATTTACTTTTTTTCGTGTTTTATTGCATGTCATACTTTTGTATTGTTATTGTTGTTGTTCTTGTTTTTGTTGCATATTCCATTTTTCTTTTCCAACATAATTTTCAGTACTCATTTATACAGTGAAAGTAGTTCATATTGCATGCTCAGTTATCTTCATACCATGCATTTAATGCATGCTCTCAGATATTTCATTTTTCAGATATTTTATTCCTACAAAATTTTGCTTTCAGTATTTATGCATGCTTACATTATGTTTCCATGCTTTGTATGGTTCCTACTTAGCAATACACATTTTACATATTTCCCATTGTGTTTGAGAATTATATAGTGTTAGTGTACAATGAATGATTGCCAATTGTACATGATACAAGCATTTTTTCATACTTACATCTAATGAGGTTTACCTCACCTTTAAAATGTTAGCATTTCTTATGCTTACAAGAATATTTTCTACCCTTTGCCTGTTTGGTGTGGAATATAATTTCAGCATTGAATTTCTGTTGCTGTGCATGCAGAGTGTGGTTATGCCTTATAAATTCACAGAAAAGATTAATGAAATAAAAATCCGTTCACTGTGGGCACTAACAGCTGATCAGACTACACTCGCAAAATTTGTTGTGCTTCCCTAGAGTTTGACTGCTGTATGGAAAACAACATACTTACAGTGTTTGCAGTATTCAGTTTCATTACAGCATCTCATCCTTTACATCAATTGAGTTGATACGTTTGCATTGATTCACTAAATATGTAGCAATCAAATGTTCCCCATTTTAAATATTTTACTGCATGCTAATCATATGGTTGAAATTCCTGTAAGTATTGCCACAAAGTTTCATCACTGCTGGTGGTATTTGGGAAAATAAGCTCATTTTTATCTCATTCTCAGCTGCAGAAAATGTGAGAATGGTTTGTGGTCATGATGTTCCCATTTCTTTACAGGTGCACTGAAAACTTAAGGTTGTATTATGTGATTCAACTAGCAGGCAATAAGTGAATTGAGCTCGACAATTGTGTTGCTTCCAACACAAAACTACTTCACACTAATAAAACACTATTCCTAGGTTTTTACCCTCAACTGCAAAGTAATAAATACTTGTTGAGCATGATACAGTAAAAGCCTGTGGCAGAAAAAGATAGCTGACAAGTGGCACAAAGGGGTGAACAGGGATTTTCCACAAAAGTGCCATGAAATGTGAGGTTAATTGCTACACAATTTTGAAATTGTCTAGCAGTTTTGCTAAAAAAGTAGAACTGCTCAGTGCCATCACTGTTGGGTGGATGCAAAGCAAACTTAAGTTGGTTTTAAACCCATAAAAATAGAGCCATATGAAATGAAAACCAGTGGATGCATTGTTAAAACAACCATCTCCTTTAATCTCTGGATCAATGAAGGCTAAGAATGATATAATCATTCAGAAAAGAGTAACCTATTGCTGTGTGCCTTAGATTGGACTGGGGATAAATGGTGTTTGGTATGCCTACACATCATTTACAGCGGCAAATCTAGGTTCAACTTGATAAATAGGAATATTTTGGAGTGAAAGCTAGCTCATTTTCCTTAATACATAATTAATTAGAGAAGTCCTTATAGTTATCCTGCAACTGCTTCTGTGGTTGGAAAGTTAAGATTTCTTGACAAGTGTAGTGGGGGTCATACACTGAAAGCCCAATTCCCTTTATACTGTCAAAGACTTAAAATATCCCAGTTGAATTAAGTTGACTTTCTAGCTCCTCCATTTCAAAGATAAGTTTGTGGCACCTTCCAGACAAATGCATAGGCCTACATGTTATTATAATTGTGACTGAGTACACTACTGTGTATAATGGAAGCTACAGTGCTGTACATGTCACATTTCACTGATATACACTTGTCAGTCAAAGTGTAATCACAAATAGTGATTTGAAATACTTTGGTATCACAAAATGTATTTAGGGTGATGAAAAAGCTCCTTAAATATTTAAACAGTTTTGTTTGTAAGATGTTGTTTTGGAAGGAAGAAAACTTTGCCATTACCAAAACCATTGACTAGCTTGCCCTCCTGTTTTTTATGACAACTCGAGGTACAAATTGATAAATAATACACTCTAAACTCTATTAGTGCATAATGTTCAGGTGATCTTTTGCTTGGTTTAAAGCAGTGTTTAATAACAATTGAAATTTCTAATCAATAGAGGCAGATTGTCTTTGTTGCAAGTGTAGTAGCATACAGTACTATTCCCAATGGCTTGGGAAAGGCAATACCAGTTAACACATATTTGGTAGCACTAACTCATCATTCGTATCATCACTTCTAATGCCAATTGCTGTTGTGTTTTACTAACCCAGGTGTTTCTTCAAGCTAGGTGTGATGTAAGTTTCATTGTATCACAGAATTTAGAATGAACACAAAGTCATATTTTTTTCCCAGTTTAATTCATTTACTGCTGAGTTTTGATAGAATAACATTCACCAATAACTTGCTTTGTGTTAACACTGCTGCAGCTCAAAATATCCACTATGTACATGTTAGTGATTTTTTGACTTGTTCAAGTCAACACTTACTAGCCTTGATAAGACTGAAGTGTTGCATTAGTGCGAAAATAGTCACTCAGATAGAAAAGCCATATGGTTTTCACCTGAAAATGGATGGCTTGAATCAATTTAACAGCTTATTTTAAAGGTTTTGACCTTTTTAACCATTTGAAAAGTACAGTTTTCTTGATGAGAAACATATAGTGACAGACCTCATTAAATTAAGTGCAACCCACAGTATATCCACATGATCAAGGGTAGCCTTCTGCAATCACCTTGGCAGGCTGAAAATTTTAAATAGGAAAATCAATTTCTTAATAATTTGTTTCAAATCTTCTTAGACTCACAAGCTGCTTTCCAAAGTTTGAGAAGAGATTCTTTTTACATCCATTTATAGTGAATTGGGCAATGTCTTTGATGGCATAATGTGTGGAGTAACTTGAACAAGTCTAATTTAGTCCTATTTCTGAAAAACTGATTTTGTTTAAAGTGAATGCACTTGCTGTACAGGTTTTGAACATCTTACTGTGTATTGCAATATTGCACCACTGTTAAAAGGCCTCATTTTATTTTTTTCAGGCATAAAGATTTGGTTCTAAGGAATAGAGAGCGAAAAGATTGATTTTTGTAGCTGGAATTTATAAGGAATGTGAAAGAATATGAGAATGTTATACAGCTATTTTCAGTAAGCTATGATTGTTTTGCAAGTCTGTTTTCATAGCTTCAAAAGTGCAAAAGAATTATTATGAGAAACAGTATTAAGAAGCAAGAATAACTTCCATTTCCATAGGGTTGCAGCTTAGTAGAGAAAATAAGAAAGTCTAGAACTTTTGTATGGTCGAAATAGATAAAATACCTTTAGTTGTGGGTGTTTGGTCATGAAACAATGTTTTATGGTTTGGAAAATTGAAAACCCTACACTGAAGTGTTGATGAGATGCTATGTGTCCATACTGTATCAAAATGTAAAAATGAGTGCAGTCTGTCTCTCCCCCTAAAACTATCTGGTAGTCTTGATCAGACCACTCATAGGGTTAGGGGAACTAAACATGTTTATATGAGGGTTTTTTTTCTGCACAGACTTTGCTCTTTTCTGCACAGACTTGGCTCTTTTCAAAATATACCCAGGTATTATATGAACCTCTTGACAGGCCTGGTCTTGAAAATGACCATCATAAATAAAAGTCCTAACTTGGGAGTCTCTTAACTGGGGAATCTCTAGGCCCAGTGAAGGGATTTAATCTGTAAAGTGAAAAAAACTGTACTGTTTTAGTGTCCTGTAACAGTTATGGGAAACCCAAGTTAATTAGGAACCAAAATTTATATTTTTCTTACATTTCGTACATGGAATTAATAAGGAAGGTCTGTGAGAAGAAAAAAAAAGAAAAAAAAGAAAGTTAGGTCTTTGCTACGCTGATCTGGAACAAGTAACTGCACTGACAGATGTATTCAAGGTGGCAGCAAGACTTTAATGTTGTAAGCCAACTATCCAGTAAATACAATAATGAGGTAGGGCTGTGTTTGGTGTTAAACAACAGTTTTGGGACAGTTAAGCCTGGTTATATCAGGAAAGTGTACCTGTTGCAGTGATGGCAATAGTGCAATGCCTCATTTTATTGTGGCAACCCATGACATAGGAAAGACATGTAATTGTAAATTCATCAGTGACTTACAGTGCATAGTTGCCACAAAAGTTCTTTCCTCTTTCACATTCCTTGGAACTATTAGAAGCATTCTAAAATTGCTACTGTTCACTAAAAATGTGTCACTCACAAAGTAGCTCTCTATTCCATCACACCAGGATAGAACCAAATTAGATTAGTTCTTGTCCAATTTGCCCACCCTCACACCACTTTATTTTCATTTTTGTTTGGCAGTGCACGCAAACTTCCAATACCGTACAATCGCCAAATTACAAATAACGGCTTGTCTTCTGATGAATCGGAAATGTCTGCTAGCAGCAGGAGCAGATCAAGGTCAGGATCGAGGTCACGAAGAGGTTCCAGAAGTGACAGCGGATCTGTCTACAAATAACAGTGATACAGAGTATTTTAAAGCCTAGGTTATAAGTTTAAAAGAAAGAAATGCAGAAAAATTGATTTTCAGATGTGAAATTTAGACTCATGAACAGATCAATACTCTTTGTTTGTATTTTTACACATCTTGTAGGCCTGAACGAGTATTGTGATATGTTGTGGAGTATTTAAGGCAGTTTTCATTAAATTTTGGTTTAAATAGCCCAAGAAAACATAAATTTACATTCCTGCTATTTTTAATATGACTTTTTGCCAAGCATTTCTTTCATTTAAACTTTTTCCAAGGTTTTATAAATATAAAATGTCCATATTGTGCAATCCGTTGATTCGATCAACCTCTTATTTATTGTGCGAATATTTGAAGAATGGCTCTGAGGGATTGGGAATCAGTGTTTTCAGTAAACTGTCTTGTATCCAGCATACACAAAGGACAGCTGTGTACATTTAAATTACTAACCATCAAAAGAAGTCGATATTTGTTGCTGAAAGGAAAACTGCAGTCACTCCAATTTAATTAAATTTAATTACCCTGGTGTCCCCAATACATAAATTACTCTTCTCTATCATGTAACAGATTTTTTGTTCTTAAGCCTTTTTGCAATTGCGACTGCACATGCACACATCTTGAAATCTTGGGGATAAACAAACACACTGCCATACCTACAACATGTACCCAGAATCTGTGTTTATATAGAAGATATTCAAATCATCCCTTCTAACATCAGACCAGAGTGTAAGAAGGGATCGTAACTTTGGCTTTAAGTCTTTAAGAGCAGGAACCTTGTCTTCTTAGTCTTAAAACATTGTCTTATAAATGTGCCTGAAGTTTCGTGGACTTATATACTAATGTGTGGCAAGTGCAGTTTATCTTCCTTCCATCTCACAATTCCTTGCCACAATTGTAATTGCAAAAAGGCTTATTACTAACTGCATTGTGAATAACTCCTTGGTTTACCTGTAATGTGCGAAGTGTAATAATAATAACAGTAATAACACTTGACTTAATATAGCGCCGCCATCATAACATAGGTTTGGCAGCGCTTTACACTGGAAAAACCTCACAAAACAAGTATGATTTAAGCTTAATTGGAAACATCATGGAAGAAATGCTAGTAAGAGGAGAATTGTAATAATTAGCTGGTGTCTTAAACTAATCTTGGGGTGACTGCTTAATCTCGTTAAACTTAGGTTGAATGTAAACCACTTAGTGTGGTTGAAAATAGCCACAAATGGTAATTAGTCAGTTTTTGGATTCATATCATACAATAGACTTGCTTCAGATTTCTTGCATTCATTCAGGTTTGGTTGTAGAGTGATATGTTTAGACAGAATTTGCAAGAACCCTTTTACATGTTTGTCTAAAATATTTTTAGCTCTTCATGTTTGACCACTAACTTCTAAAATTTCAGACAAGAACTGAGTGTTTTGGACTTAGTCAGGACCCATGATACTAGTCATTTTCTTTCAGACAGAAATTACTTTTGTTGTCTTATCCCAGTGCAGCTGTCCCCCACTTCATATTGAGATATGAAAATGCACAGAATGAAGTACATAGAGAATTGTAATTGAAGTGCACTTACCTTTTTGGGGGGACATACTGACATGGCCATTTTACCCCTAGCCAGTTAAAATCAGTCTCTGGTGTTCATTTTGAATTTAACTGTTCTGATCCAAGCCCTGGAATGTTTTCTATGTAAGGTACATCACCATTCTATTGATAGCACCACTTGAATAATTGTATACCCCTTTTGCAACCCTAGGGAAGTGTCTGCATTAAACTCACTCAGTATTCAATACTGGATTATGTCATACAAAATACCAACATTTTGCCAAGTTTTTGGTTGGTATTTGTTATACAGTTACCTACAATAAATGACAGATGTTGAATCTAGTTTTATTTATTACATTTAGTGACAAAATTTGAATTGCACATTTTTTGTGATTTTTGTGTGACTTCTGCATAAGTGAGCTGTCTACCCCGTATAATCTCATATACAACATGCATTTTCATTGGTTAGTTCCTCCATATTTTTGGCCAGCTGCACAATTTTAATGGCATGCTTAGAGCTGTGGCATATTTGTATACAATTCATAATTCTACCTGTTCATCCACATTTGTGAACAAATGTTTAATTTTAACAACAATAACAAAACAGTTATACTTTTGTCTCCCATCTTTGAGAAATGTGAATAGTTGTAAATAAATTGATAGTTTGAGAGAAGAAACTTGCTTGTTCATGTCTTTTCTTTCTGGGACAATACTTAACTATGATTTATTGT
>WURT03003630.1:0-16876 GCA_009936505.3 Holothuria glaberrima
CCCTCACATTTATCCTTCTGGAGATAACGTGTTTACAAGCAATTTCCAAGGTATTTACCATTTGACCTCTGGTGACCCCAAATGACCTTTGACCATCAAAAACGATAGGGATCATCTACTCAATAGGGGCAATCTACATACTACGTATGAGATCCCTCAGAGTTACCCTTCTTGAGATATCCTGTTTACAAGCAGGCGTCACACACATACACACACACACATACACATGACATCACCATTGCGTAGATTCCTTGCCTGCCTTCGGCAAGGAATCAAAAACTAGCACACTGCAACACCACACACCTTAATCTTGCCATGGCTTATGAGTTCACCTTTGAAACAGTCATACAACTTTGGCTAGGTTTAGGTTCAAGATGGTAAAAACCATTTTAACAGGCCTTCCATTAAGGGATTCAATAAGTAACTGCCCAGATTAAAGCTCTTTTTAGTTGCATTGTCCCACATACCTTAACAATATTTGAAAAACTACTAAAATACCTCTTTGATGCCTTCCTGTCACCATTTTTTACTTTGTCTTCATCATTCCTGTCCTTTCTTTTAAGCTTCTTATTTCCCTCTGCCTTCTTTGTTTTTGATTCAGAAGACATTTCCTCCATTGAAACTGCAACTAAGGTAGAAAACATCACACATTACACTTCTTCAAAACAACCAAAATAGATGAACTGGGGAAATGCTTTACACAATAACAAGGTTCATAGAAAGAATATACCCTTTAATTTTTTCCTCTACATGGGCACAACAGCTTAAATGCTAATTACTCAAAACATCCTTTCTTCTCTGGAATTATATAATGACAACCAATGTCAAGGTAACTGGCCACAATTTTCAAGTATTATCCAATGGTAACATCACCTTCTTGCAATTCCTTTTTGGTATAGCAAAAATGAAAGCTTCAGAGTTGCTTACAAATCCAGGTTGCCATTGGCCTTCTTACAGTCAAATACCATTAATTTGGCCTCAAACCTCATCACACAAAAAATGATATGATAGGTCTGACATAAGGGAATTTTGGCTGCAAAAAATCCTTTATTGTATTAATAACACAGGTAAAGTTATTCTTGAATTTGGTGTTACATTGTAAAGTTTTGCCACAAAGTGTAAACTTAATCTGGAATCCCTGGTACAAATATACCCTCTGCAAATTGATGGTACCTTAATACATGTATGCAATGTCATCAAGAATTCAGTTGTCAATGAAGTTGAAGACTCTACCAAAAAGACATCACCATCTTAAGTTTTGTTATTTTGGTGCTATGAATACATTTCAGAGAGCTTTCATACATTGATGACTGTGTATTAAGGACATTTATCAGTTTTCAGCAGAGAAATGTCAATGTATACTAGGATGACCATTGACTGCGGGGGCCCGATGAGTGCGTGCACCTAGCATAACATTGTACACTAACAACCATGGATGATAGATTTCTTAAGTGTGCATTCGAAGGTCACCCCAATATACCTTAAATAGTTGCTGGACAACTCCCCCCTGGACACTCTCACCCAGACAATCGCCAATCAGGTCAATTTCCCTTTAAGACAATTCCCACCCAGGATAATACCAAGCTTTTGGTGGGATTGGAGGGATTATTGTCTTGGGTGGTAATTGTGCGAGGGGACAAATTGACCAGGTTGAGAACTGTCTGCAGGCAATTGTCCCAGGGGAGTTGTCTGGAGAAAAATTGTCCTGGGTGTCTAGACATGCTTCTAACAGCTTGAAGCTACACCGAAGTTTGCTTTTTGAAAACCTTTAATACAGACTTGTTGAAGGCTGTCTACCTTTCAGAGCAATTTGCAGACCATGTCTAGCAAAAGATGATAGTGAATAGGTTAAAAGACAGTAGTATAAAGAAAACTGCTAGCTTTTGACTTCAGTTCCAGTAAAACCACAGTACTTGTAATGTTTACTTAGTTCTAACTCTGAATTATTTGCATGGTCCAAAATCCCTTGCCTTAATTATTTCCACATTGGTCACCATATAAACATACACATTCCACTGAGTAACTTGAACAGCACTGGAAATAAAAATGGAATGGGTACAAATTTTTACAACTTAGTGAGATCAGGAGTGATCCCTCACTACACCAATCTACCCTACCTAGATTTCCAAACCCTTTACTGGAGCCTACACATGCTGTAATTTTTATGACTATTTGCTAATTTTGGTCCAATATAAAGAAAAATATAACTTTACAGTGAAAAATCCTTACCTCCAATATCTTCAGCCTGATGCAAATGATTTGACATCATTCGGTATATTTCTGAATGTCTTTTTCTTTTCTTTTTCTTCTTTGGTTTAGGCTGCACCTGATGACTGACACTTGTTTCTTCTTCTTCTCTAGGTCTATTTTCTTCATTGGCAAGACCTTCTGAGGTTACAAAATTTTCCCCTTCAACTAATCTGAAGCAAGAAGTAAGTTACATTTACTAGTCACTACTTTCCTATATCATGATAGGTAAGAAGAATAAGTGAAATACCATAGCAAGTATGAATTTTCATCTTTTGAATAAAACAGGCTTTTTAAGTTGTTGAAAACAGAAACAACTAAACTAGAGGAGAGAGATATCCAGACAATGACAAACAAAGTACAAGAACAAAATCTTTTTCTTTGCACAAAGTTTTTGAAAATGCCTCTGAACAGCCCCAATCTTGAAGTCACATTTAAAAGTCAAACTGACATAAAAACAAGACAAAAGAAAAGTAAAAATTGCAATATGCATGGCGGTCTCCAATTTAATTAGAAAGGCTTCAGAGCAAAAAATCTCTCCTTTTAAAGACACAGCCAAACCATGAATCACTTCTGCTATGTACAAATATGACTCAATGTCACAATTTTTCATTCTAAAATACTACTGGAATGGAATCGGAAGGAATGCCATCCTATCAAAGAATACCTTTCACGCGAATGAATGTTAACACATACTTCTGACTTATCCTGAAGTATCCGGTCAATAAAACACTACTAGCAAATCTTATTTCTTTGGGCACTACTTCCAGTACTTAGTCTCCTCCCTATGGTGTCCTAGCTCATCTCATAACAATTCCATTAAAAAATAATTGTAACGTACCAATGGCACCTGTACACAAGGGGCACCTTTTATAATCTCACAAACTTTCTTCTTCCTTGCATAGGAATACAAAAACAAAATTACATCAAATGGGGGCTGAAGGTAACTACCCCTTTTTCCTGATTGGCCAACTATCATGACATGAAACTTGCCCTGAAGATAAAAGCTACTGCCAAAAATTAATATATTTTGGCCCTGAGAGAAACATTTTGTCAAAGTGGGGATGAGGAGCAGTTTATTGTCTTCTTAAATCAATCTTTAAGTCTGTCATTCTACATAAGAAAAAAAAATATTTACCCTCCATTCAGGTGGTCAGTTTCAGTCTTCATTGTGCTCTCAGGTTTTAGTGGTAAAGTCTTGGAAACATTGGAAGTCTTCTCTGTCTTACCTCCCAGGTCTACAATGCATGAAAAATTTAATGAATTCAACACTTGCTGAAAGTGTTACAAAGTTAGTCATTAGGACTCAAATGTCTAGAGGCACAGGGGACCATGGCCCTCAAGCCCCTTCAATTTTTGGCTGCCTCTCAAAACTAGGCAGCACTAAAGGCCATTACGGCCTTACTGTCTTCCTGTAATATTCCTTTATGGAGTTGTTTAGTATCCAAGTTTTGGCCTTTATCCCCTTCTTTCTTGGTATCTATACCCTGAAAAATTTCTGGCAACTTTAGGCCATTTAGCCTTGCACTTCCCAGTTTGTATTTTGAGTCCTGGTATACCATAAATTTTTCACATAGTAACAAAATATCAAAATCTCTTAAGTCAGGACATTGTATTTTACTAGTCCATTTCAAGTATTTTGTGTCCAAGAGATATGCAAAATTAGTAGTATCTTAAGATATAAGTCTTAAAGAAGGATATCACTAATTTCCACAATAATCTATCATCCCTATCATCAGATTCCATGCAGGGATGCTCCTCACCAACAATATCAGTTCTGGCCATTGAGAATTACTTAAAATCTGACTCTACTGCTCACAACTGGTTTGGCATCTCTATTTTGTCAGTGTCTTCAAAGGGCTATTGTTTTATTAGGCTTAAGCAACCATGAATGTGGGAGAGGCCTAAGGCTTGTGAATCACAACTTCACATTAGGTGGCTTACCAATTCAACAATTTAAATCAAATTTGGTTTATTTTGAAAGGCCAATTCAATTTGTTACATTTTCAAAGGAATGCTCAGGGAGGAAACAGGATGCTTGAAAGGAGAAAATGTTCTGCACTCTATTGAAAATCTTGAAAAAAAATGGACGACCCCTCAGGTAACCTTACTGTTTAGAATAGATTGCTAAAGAAAATATACCATGTGCATGCCACAAATATCACGTCATGAAAAATTAAATATAATCTTATGACACTGCATAAATTGTCTAGTCACTTGTTCATGTAAGGTCAGACAAGTTATTTATTGATTCAAAGAGAATGACCACCTTGTACAATAGATGGAATTCAAAGAAACTGCTTTACCCTTAGCCACATCTTTTGCTTCCACTAAGCCACTGAAGATGGCATCCAGTGAAAGCCCTTTATGTGCAACCCCTCTCGCCGCTCCACCGGTGTCAGGGATACTCTTGTCAAACTTTTCATTAAGCTCTGGTACAGGGGTATCCTCTACATCATTCTCATCTAGCAAATTGAAAAACCTCTGCAGAGTGTTCTGCTTTTTCTTTTTTGGAACACTGAAATGAAAATGTGAATTTTCTTCAAAACGAAACTTCAGACATGTCAAGAAAGCAAACTACTAAATACACTAACATCTTGGTCTTTTAAAGAGAGATCACAACTTGCAACTGGTAAACCATTAATTAAAACAATAGACCTTATGCATTGACGTCATGCAAAATTACTATGCCGGCAAAACAACGAAGCACACTGCATGCACGACAACGACGAAGACTTGGCATGCACTCATAGAAGACTACACGTGTATCCAACTAGTAAACAAACCAGTTGTCTGCAGTTGTTGGTGCAAGTTGCAATGATTTGGGCTTACCTTCATCGGGGCACACATTCTGTTTCACGACGTCATATGTATAAATTCTGTACGCAATGCAGTTGTTGCTTTTATTTTGTGTACCTACTGGAATTCTTTTGAGATTACTGACCAATTCTTTATTAATAACTGAATAGAAAAAATAGTCTGCAAACAAAAGTTACCACTGAAAATCTTTGAAAAGTTGCCCCAAATTTTCTCTGTAGTTAAAAGAGATACTGAGAACCAATTTCAGCAGATTTCTCTGAGATAAAAAAAAAGTTTCAAATTAAGTAGAATTCTCTATTATAATGTGTCACATGTCTTCTTTATCACTTTCTATCCACAAAAATCTGGTCTTAACTCGAACATGCACTCAAGTCATCAAAACAAAATGTAGGAGGGCAAACGGATGGGGAAAGGAGAGGGGAAACCCCTTAAAATATAAATTTAAGAACCTGTGGAATGACCCCAGAACACTCCAACACTCATTCCAGCCTGATACAATTACAAAACATTTGTGTTCAGAAGTTATTGTTAATTCTGAAATAAGTCCTGATTGGCTCAAACCATTGGCAGATGATGTTTAAATTCCACCACTAGAAAAGACTTACATCAGAGATGTAATGTTTCTGAGTTCTGTTAGTTCATCTCCAACAGCTTCCTCAACAGTAGATGGTAAAGTCACACCTTCTGGTAACTAAACAACATAAAAGTTTCATATGGTTGTCATTTTTAAACAAAATGGTCATTACTCATTTTTTCATTCTTATATTATGTACAGCAATAGGGATAAGCCAGAAGTGATGAGAAGACAACAGACTCAATCTGGTCCTAAAGCAAAAAATAAGAACAAAAATATCTCACTCACTGAAACATAAACACATGAATACCTGCCAGTATTGTTTCCCATATGCAGATATGAACTGTTTTTTCACCCAACCCTTTCAGACTATGACTGTTAGTCCAAATCACCATCATCACGCGGGAGGCGCGGGTTCGATTCCCAGGTCGAGTCATACCAAAGACTTTAGAAATGGAACCTTCTGCCGTTGTGCGTGATGCTCCGCATAAGCAATGGAGTAAGGGAAAACAAGCCAGTGAGCCACAACTGGAAAAAAGGCTGTGGCCGGCTCGACTTGGACCAATTGGTTGTAAACTGGGCCGTTAAACCTCATCTAACTAACTAACCACATGGCCCTTTGATGAATGGAGAACCCTTGAACTCAGTATTACTTCACATGAACTTACACAAACTTACCAACTTTCAGCCGGAAGGTCGGGGGTTTGAATCCTGGCCGGGTCATACCAAAGACTTAAACTAGAGCGGCAATGCCACTGTTGCTCAACCCAGACTTTAAAAATGTAACTTACTGCCATTGTGCTTGGTGCTCTGCATGAGCAATGGAGTAGGGAAAACAAGCCAGTGGGCCACAACTGGAAAAATGGCTGTGGCCGGCCTGACTTAACCCACTTGGTTAGAAACTGAGCCGTAAAACCTCATCTAACTAACTAACTAACTACATAAACTTACCCAATTAGATTCCAATTCAGGCAAACGTTGAAGCCATGGATAGAGACCTGTGTACCATTTGCAACATTTCTCAACCAGATGCTGTGCAATGATTCTACGGAAAAGAAAGAACTCCATTTCAAGTAAAGTGTTGGAAGGAGCAGCAGGGAGGTGTTAAGGCAGTACTTGCACTAATGTTTCGTATTTCTTAAAATGACAGAAAAATAAATCATGTCCATATTTAAATTCTTTTAGTCACAAGAAGCAATTAGTTAAAGACAGAAACACTACCTTTACCTCCCCCCCAAACTTTTCACTCTATTTTACATGAATGTCAAAAAAGTGATCCTTTGTAAATGAGGTAACGGTTTGATCATTATGGGGAAGTTAATAAAATATCTTGGAAGGAGTATGGTGATACACATTGCATTAAATTAAAACCAAAAGGTACAAACTCAAAGTTATGTTGGTACGCTTATTCAGTTTCAGTCTAAGAGTTTATAACAATTTGTACGGGAGTAGATTTAAAAGACAACTCATAAACCACAACCCCAAACAATTAAAAATGCATGATGAAAAAACAAACCTGAAGCTACAATTATTATCATTAAACAGAACAGTTATGACCAATTAACTTCAAACTACTGTAAATATAAACATCCATAGCAAGGGCTGATGGAAAAATTATGTGGAATGGGTAAAATAGTGATCTGAGGTTGGCATCTTTTTTGTTACCTTTCTATGAAATTTCAATTCATTGGGTGGTACTGGGTGTCTTTATTTCATGAGGTGGGTAAAAAGATAGTATTGGGCCTTAAAATGCTTAAGTGGAATGAGCACTATGAATAGGGTAGAACGAGTACATTACAATGCTGTTTCTTTGTAAAATGAGTAAAAGTTTCTTGAAATTTCTTGAAAATGGCTCAAAACATAAAATAATGTCAAGGTGACAAGTACCAGATGAAGTCTGAAAATATGTAACTGTCTGCAAAGATTCCACATGAAAGAGGAGGAGTTTCCTTGAACTTTCAAGATTTATTGAACTTACTGCATTCGAGACAAAAAGCCTGTTTGTAAAAGATTCCGTAGAAACAGATTTTTGACTTCTATGTTTTGCAGCAAAAGTCTGAAAAGAAATAAGGCAAGCAAAATTAAACAGCAAGGGAAATTTCATGGAAATGTGAGAAAGATAACCAACTCTCTCTAAATTTCTTCTTTTTTATGTCTTTTCTTTCCAAAAGGAGAAAACATTGTGGTACAATTTGACTATTCATCACTTACCAGTGTACAAGAAAATACTTTATCACAAACCTGCCCCTTAACAGGTAAAAGGTACATAAATTTGAGAGAAGTATTTTTTAAGAGCAATTCTGTGTTCACATTGCTTAAAATGGTACATTCAGAAAATAACTTATATTGAACCAAAATCATTCAGTCTCAATGATAAACTCTGACAATTAACTTAACGTTCAAAAGATGTGTAATTACACATTACATAACAAGAGCTATCAATGTTGCATCACTTAAAAATTTGAAAGTTTGGGTGAAAAAATTATTCATGAGCCACAAAAAAGTAACTTTCTTTCTTTGAAAGCCTTATTTCTTCAAAGTGAAGGTACACACCTCTACCTTGTTTTGAATTCCATATCCTTCTATATCCATAAACCATGGCTTGAAAGGCATCAAAATTCATACCATATCAAAAATGCAACATTTCCTTTTAAACAGCACACAGAGTGGCCCAATGTTTGCTCTGCTTCATCAAAATCACAGTTTTACAAACAGTGATTATGTACAGTAGGATACTCACTCATTTGTTTTATAGCCTAATGACCAGATATAAACACACAGAGACGCAAATCCCAGCAACTTCACTAAAAAGTACTCCAGCATTTGACGACTTGGCCATTTGTTTGGTTTTGTTCCGGGAAGAGTCTCTCTTTGGATGGAACAGAAAATTTAGGTGAAAAACAATGCATTACTAGCTTAGGAATGTGTAACAACACATATGACTTATGCAACATTTTACAGAGGGGGGAAATAACTTATAACTAAATGAGACAAATCATCAAAAATAAAATGCAAACTCACCCAACAGTTTCTGGTATCAAAGAAATGACAAGTTTACTAATTTGAAGCCCAATTAAGCTTTCACAGGTCTTTGATACCTACATGAAATGTAAGGGAAAAATCAAAATTTTGTTAGAAAGAACCATTTATAAATTTCAAAAGTCTGTGATTAAAATGAGAGAGCCACAAAGTCAAACCAGGAAAGCATCTTCTTTAGGCCTATACAATGAAAGGAACAAAACAGTGCTGGACCACTATACAACAACTGAGGCAAAAGTAAACATGGTCACAATGGGGGGGGGGGGTCATTTTACTAAAGTGGGAGAAACACTTACACATACAAATCAGCTTCATTTAAGGTAAACGTGTTTATTTCAGCTTCAAAAGTACATAAATACATAATTTAGCTTAAATTTAAAATGACATGTGAATGATAGGTGTATGAGAAATAAATTTTATTGGGTAGGCAGCCGCTCCTCTCCCCACACTTTCCCTTCAGCAAAAAAATAAAAAAAAATAAAAAAAAGGTAGAATAGGTTTTTGCAATTGTCCCTCTGGAGACTCTAGAAGACAGTCTTGAGAATTCTTGGAAAGTTAAGCTTTTTGACCTCTGGTGACCCATATGATGATCTTTGGAATTCCCAGGAAATTTGCTTTTTGACCTCTGGTGACCCTTGATGATGATCTTGGGAATTCTTGGAATATTTTGCTTTTTGATCTGGTGACCCCATACAGTATGACAATCTTGGAAATTCTGGGAAATTTTGCTCCTCTGGTGACTCCAGATGACCTTTGACCTCCACCAAAAATGATAGAGTTCCTCCTCTCAACATGACAAATCTATATACCAAATATGAAAAGTGTCTCTCATTGCTATCTTGAGATATCGTTTTTACATGCCACTTTACAAGGTTTTCGCAGTTTAAACTCCTGTGACCTCAGATGACCTTTTGCCACGACCAAAGACAACAGGGTTCTTCCTTTCATCATGACAAATCTATATACCAAATACATGAAAGGAAACTGCTTTTAGCTCAGTTGAAAAAAGTTGAATCACCCAAGCAGAAAAAAGGAAATCTTGACAGCCACAGTGGTTATTGTGTTCAGCTTCATCAAAGAATGCTGTCACCCTGCTTCCACTGTGCTGGTCAATGGACATTTCCTGAGTGGTTTCATGGGTGAATGCACACACAGTACTCTATTCAACTTGACTTAATCCAAGATACCTGCTGTACACCTGCTATGATGGGAAAGAAATCTTTATTAAAGTAGCTAAGGGCTTTTCCCAGCATGTACGAAAAGCATCCATCCTTGCTATCTTGAAATATTGTGTTTACAAGGTTTTTGCAGTTTAACCTCTGGTGACCTCAAATGACCTATGATCTCCACCAAAAAGAATAGGGTTTTTTCTCTTAACATGACTTATGTATATATACCAAATATGAAAAGTGCCCTTCATTCCTACCTTGAGATATGGTGATTACAAGATTTTGCAGTTTAACCTCTGGTGACCTCAAATGACCTAAGCTCCACCAAAAACAATAAGGTTCTTCCTCTCAACATGACAAATCTATATAACAGATATGAAAAGGGTCTATAATTCCTATCCTGAGATATTGTGATTACAAGCCATATACACGGTTTTTACAATTTAACCTCTGGTGACCTCAAATGACCTTTGATCTCCACCAAAAACAATGGGTTCCTCTTATCAACATGAAAAATTTATATACCACATATGAAAAGGATCTGTTATTCCTATATTGAGATATCATGATTTATACAAGCCATTTACAAGGTTTTTTTTCTTTTTTAAACTATGTAAAGGAGGTTTTTGAGGTGGTTCACAAAATTCATGATTTTTTCACACCTGTTGAGATTTACTCACATCTTGATTGTTAATGATCTAACTAAAAAATTCAGCACATCTGACTCACAACTGAAATGGCAATGATAGAGTAATTTATGATTTAAATCATTTATTACAAATTTGTGACCTAGACACTTTTTACCTTAACGTAGTAATCACGTGCAACCCCTGTCCACAAAAACTACAATTTCTCACATTTTCTATAACTATAGGGAGTGATGCATGAGTAAAGAGGCTAATTAGAAGCATTGTCATACAATGATTTCCTTCAAACTCTTCACAAATATGATAGATATCAGTTCAATGTTCCTCTTTAACCTCTGTAGACCTTAAATGACCTTTGATCTCCACAAAAAACAATAGAGTTTCCTCTTAGCATGTACAGTACAAATCTATATACCAAATGTGAAAAGTGTCGGTTATTCCTATACCAAGACATCGTGATTACAAGGTTTTCGATCTTTGACCTCTGGTGGCCGCAAATGAGCTTTTGACCTCCACCAAAACCAATAGGGTTCTTTCACTTAATATGACATATCGATATACCAAATATGATAAGTGTTGGTCTTTCCTATCTTGAGATATCACGATTACAACAAGCATCACAAACACACATACACACACACACACGACATCACCATCACATAGATTCCTTGCCTGCCTTCAGGAAGGAATCAAAATATGCTGATATCAAGGCACACAGTGATGCTCCTCAGGAGAAAATTCATTCATAGTTGTAAAATGTCTTTCTATTTACCTACCATATTTACTTTAATAAACGCGCCCTCTCTAACAAACCCCCCCCCCCTTTTGACGAGAGAAAAGTCACAAATTTTCTTTGTGAAGCATGGGGGAGAATCACTGTTACAATTACAGAAAAGCAGAGATACAGCAAGATTGCTGGCGGATGAGAATTGTATGTGAACTGACTTTCTGGCTCAAAATCTTTAATACAGCATCTGCGTACTGTAAGCTTCTGTAATACTGATATTAAGGAAAGATTCCTTGCCGCTAAATTTGACTCTAATAAACGCCCCTTTGAGGAAAATTTCATGCCCCGGGGCATTTATTAGAGTAAATACAGTACAATTATGAAATTGAAATTGTATTTTAAATATTCACATTACCATCTTCTGCTGTCGAAACCATTTCATATTGCCATCGGAATTTTGATACTTGTAACTGTATCTCTTTGAAATCCATATTTCTTTTTCAAGGACGTGGAGTAGCCGAAGTTCAATGTCTACATCATTTAAGATGTCCTTGTACTGTTGAATGAAGGCTGAAGGAGAGATACAATGTGTAAATAGTTTCATCTTCACATTAACAGAATCTGATTTCACAAGATCCACATCACTAGATGGTGACGTCATACGACATCATGCCATTCTGACCTATAAGGATATTCATCAGATCAGTTCCTCGTATTACACGGTTTTAATTATCCTGTATCTTGCTAGTGTATGTCATTCCATGAGGCCAACCCATCCACTGGGTGGAAAGTATTCCAAATGGAGGCAATCTTGATATATCACATGATGTCACATGGAGTCACCATCAAGCACTCGACAAATGTGAGTCCGTCTAGCCAAGAATTGCTCTTTAAATATAATTATACAGATATATCTTTAACATCTACAATGCCACACTATCAATGATTGTGTGGATTTAATTTACTACTACCATAACTTTTCCTTTCCAAATCTTACAAAAGCACAGTCTTACAGTTGTGCTTGATGATTAAAAACCTCTGAGAAGGTTCGTGGTTCCTGGCCACTTGGACGTAATTTCAGCACAGGCATTATGTTCAGTTTCATTGTGATGCTGCTGAACTTATTTAGGTATGTAGAAAGTTTAAATCAATGGTAAAAATTCAGCTTCTCACTGTTAATTTTGGGCGTTATAGCAGACGTAAGATTCAAATATGTTTCATACCTACTTCACAAATCAAACTCACAAGGTTTTATACTGTATACAACCTGACCTCTGGTGACCTCATGCTACCTTTGACTGCCACGAAAAATAATGCAGGTCATGCATTCAATATGGGGTACCCAAATGTTCAGTACTTGTATGAAGGGCTTTTTTCAATGAGATACTGTAGGCTGCAGTATCATAATTTATTTAAATACAATGTTTTTACAGTTTGATCTCTAACAATCCCAAATGACATTAGAAATCCATCAAATATAGAGATCATGAATATCATTTCACACCCACAAGCCAAGTTTGTAAGTCATACACATTTTTCTTCTTGAGATACCATGTTCATGCAGTTTGACATCTAGTAACCTCAAATGACTTTGACCTCCACCACAACTCAGAAGGACAAATTTGGTGCAACCACATGCCAAGTATATTAGATTCATGAATGTGTGTCTTCTTGACAGTGGCAAAATTTTTGCATAGGACATTCTGTGATCTCAGAGGACCTTTGACCTCTTCAAAATACAAAAGGGACCATCTACTGTACTCTATTTAGGGTATAAACATGTCAAGCATAATATTCCACAAGGTATTAACCAACCATGAGATAGGGTTTATGAGCAGTTTTCAAGGTTTACACTATTTGAAGTCGGGTGACCGAAAATGACCTTTGACCTGAACTACAGTAGGTTGTATGACATCATGTCATCATTCACTTTTATAAGTATGGGGCATCCACAAGCCAAGTATGAGAGTCACAGTGCTTTCTTCCTTGAGATCATGTTGCATAAACAAGGTCTTCACAGTTTGACCTTTGGTGACCCAAAATGACCTTCAAACCCCCACCAACAAGATAGGAATCATCTACTCTGTAAAAAGTACTAACATACTTACCCCCTGTTTCTGGAAAGGAAGGGACAAATCCCCTCCTTTCCCCCCTGACAGAAACCCTGACTGGGACCCATACTGGAAATGTGTATGCTGTACACCACAGAATTATACCAAATGATGTCATGCAATGATAAAGTGACCATATTTTGGGAGTTTTAATCTGGGACACTACTAGACCAGGCACCGTGTAAGGAAAATATGGCTCCTTCATGTGCACTTAGCTACAGTACATGTGTGTGATCACAGCAGTAATAGCAAATCAGTGATACTCTTGACTTTTGATCTCTGTGATTGCAGATAGCCTACCTGTTATTTGTTAGCCTACATACATTGTACTTGGGCACTACAATATATGTTGATGTAATACTAGGCCTAGGCTATATAATACTAGGTAGCCAGCTGTTCAGCTTCAGTCTGAAAGGTACACAGCAGGCTACACAATCAAGAAAATACTTTTTTAACAACACTATCATTAATATCTTGGTAAATTTCAAATTTCAAGGACATTTGTTCAAATCGGGGACATTTTCAGGGACACTTGATCAATGGGGACAGAACCCTGGATTTGGGGACTGTCCCTGAAAAGTGGGGACATCTGGTCACCCACACCTTATGCAATGAGAGACCTCACCAGGCCAACTTACTTACACCCCAGTCTCAGAAAAAATCAGTCTTGCAGAGCATTAACGTTACTGTTTGTACTATGTATTGGCAAGTAGAGTGTAGGCTACCCTTAGTGGTATGATACAATGCCCCATGCCAGTTGGCCTACAGTGAAGCTTATTGAATTTGACAGTCATGTGCCATACCCCAAAATGTTTGGTGTACAGTTTCATATGCCACACATCTGAGTGAAGACTGTTGAACTTTCCATGTATGGACTGGGACTACATTACTCTACAGTCTGCTGACTGACTGGATCTGGAAGTATACCGCACAACACTCCAAGGAGGAGTCAAGTATGCAGGGTTTGATGCGCACAAGATAATCTAGTCCTCCTGTCTGAGGAACCTCAAGGCAAACTTCTTGAATTGCTTGGGGTCTTCAAGATCTGTTATACTCTGGGGGAGAAGGTTCCAGTCTCTGATGGTTTGAGGAAAGAAGCTGAATTTGTAGCAGTCCTTGTTTGCATGGATAAAAGAACTAGAGCACTTATGCTGATGTATAGCTCACACAATTTCTCTTGTCTGTTTAAAACAGGAGTTCAAAGAACCAGATTTTATCATTTATTCATCTGCTTCCACAAAACCTCCTTACCTAACAAAGGCAAAAGGTAAGAGAAGAGCATAATAATTAAATAGCATAATAATAAAAGAACTCAAAGCCCAACTGAAAAATCACAAGCATGTTAAGGCATGTAAACACTGCAAATGATACAGTTTAATGACAGATCTATAAATATGATATCACTGCATATTTTTTAAAATTAAGAAAGCCTGTAAAGGCTATACAGTATACTGGAATTAGCAGCAAGACTGGAAAAACTTAATTTGTATGATGTACCTAAACTGTTCAAGTATTGCAATGAACATTTAGCTGCACCTACAACTCACAAGTAAACACTGCATAGGTTTGCACTGATCAAAATAAAGCACAGTCTTAAAAAGCTCCTACTGCACTTGAACTCAAAACAGTTTTTGCAATTATTTGACTTGACCAACTCAATTGATCCAGGAACAAAATGGGAGATATCTATGGTGAGCCATTTGTGCCAAGTAATTAAGCATTTAAAACTCGTTTTATGCCATCAAAACTCATTAAGCCGTCAAAATATATTTCGCCATCAAAACTAATTTTGCCGTCAAAAGTCATTAACTCGTCAAAATTTATTCCGCCTTCAAAACTACTTTCGTTGTCAAAATTAGTTTTACCGTCTTAACTAAAGAAAATCTGTTGTCAAAACTCATTTTGCTGTCAAAAGATGTTAGGCTGTCAACACTTAGTTTTGAAGTCTTCATTACCTAGCACTAGGCCATTAAAACTTCATAAGCCGATTGAAAATTAATACTGTGGTCAAAATTACTTTTGCCGTCTTAACTTACTAAGCCGGCCTAGAGATACATACACCCTTAAAACTCATTATGTTGCCTAAACGTGAAACGCCATCTAAAGCAATTACGCCATCAAAACTCATTTCGCTGCCTCATTATGCAGGGAGGTGTACTCCACTTTAACCAATCACAAAAATTCAAATTCAAAAGATGCAGAGTAGCTCACATTCCACACAATGCAGTGAGAGTTCTTTGATTACACATAACAGCCTTGTATGCTCACTAGGACATGGCCTTGAAGTAATAAAATAGGTTTTTGCCTGCACAAGGAGTTTTATACAGTTACGGAAGGAGCTACAAGTTGCATGGTTAGGAGAATTGAAACTGTGTGGGATGACAAGATTTGCCCTTTAAGTCAATGGGGCAATGACTAGTGGTATGCTACCCAAACAGTCTACTGTATGCCCAGTTTCATAAAGAGTTACAATCAATCTTAAAGGGAGAAGACAGTCCCCCCCCCAAGCTTATTTTCAAAAATTTGCTAAATCTTACAGATCTCCTCTTATTTCTATCACAAGTGTTTTCATAATGTTCATGTGTAAGATCATTGAATATTGAGGGTAAACCAATGAGTTATTCTGCATAAATTTAAGAAATAGGCCTAATTTACAAAAATATTGTCACTTGATTGATACTGTAGGAGCCATTCCTGAGCTAGTGTACCAGGTACACTACTTCAAATTGAGGGGACTGCATTTTCCCTTTAAGTTTGATTTGCAGTGTAATTTTCCTATTGAAATTAACTTATGATTATTCTTAACCCTTTATGAAACAGGGTCCTAGTTTCATTACTTATGATCTCTGTTTTAAAAGATGAGCTGTGGCATGTACAATTAAAGCAATATACTGTATAGATGTGTTCTACTTCTGTTTGTTTAGTAAACCAGGTTGAACAGCACTGTATTAAGTGGGGAGTTGGAGAATGTAATGGCATATCAGAGACATAGATCATCACTTAAACAGAGCTACATAACAGAAAGCATCCAGAAAACTTTATGTTGTGAACCAATTTTTGACCAACTTGTTTTTAGAGTGTACATCAGCAGTAAGTTACTAGGCTAGGCAACTTTTATCAGCAAGAAGCTCAGTCCAGGGGCGTTCCTAAGGATCAATGAGTGGGGGAGAGGTGATGGAAATTTTCCCAACAAAGAAGTTACATTCCAGACAAAAAGATAAAGAATGCCTGCCACGGTCTCTAGAAAGTTTCAACTCATACCTGTAGCTGTGTCGTACCCAGGATTTCTCTCACAAGGAGGGAGGGCATGCAGTGTGTTCTGTGATCGCCAGCCTGGGGAGGTCTAAGGGGAGCCCGGGGTATTTCCATTTCTTGAAAAATTAGGTGTCCTTACATGCAATCTGGTGCTACAAATGCTACCTTTGAAGGAAAATTTGTGTTCAAAAATGTAATTTTTAAGTACTTGAGCCCAATGGGCACTGTGGTTCCTTGCTGAATGTAATGAAACTGAGCCAACTACTGAATGAACCAGTATTTCTCTA
>WURT03003641.1:0-16875 GCA_009936505.3 Holothuria glaberrima
CACTTACAAATTGATCCCCTGCTCGGGGTCAGATCCAGATCTGATCGCCTGCTCGTACTCAAGTGGGAACACACTCAATATTACTGTCTGAAGTTGTCACCTCTACATTTCATCCCTGAGGGGTTGGAGAGTCCTCTAATTGCACAGGTCACCGCAGCTGGCAAAATAAATCCCTCTTAAAGGTAAGACCAGATTAGAGCAGTGCCTTCTAAAGCTGGCTTTTGTACTTAGGGGCATGAGCAAAAGAGTCAGGTAGCACCAGAATTTGCCAGACAGGAGTCCGGGACAGGGGACCAGCTCCTCAAGGAAGGGACATGGTCCCCTTCTGCCACCTACAGTAGGGTTACCTTTTCATAGTCAGCTTTATGACTTGGGGGATCTTGTGGTTCATTATTTGATTATAAGTCTGCTGCACGAAAAAACAAGGAAATACACGTAAATTTCCTATGTTTGTTGAGAATAGAGAATGCACCTGCCCTTCTGTGGGCTTCATATAATGTGCAGAGATGCCAACTAGTACGGTTTTCCCGTATTTTGTACGGATTTTGGTCGGAAATACGGGAATACGCTCTGCTCAGTTAAAATACGGAAATAGGATCGCTAAAAATATGGAAATCAGACCTCTGAAAATAACATTGTAAATAGTAGTGCCACTGGAGTGGGAGACTGTACAGCAGAGGTCACGATATCACAACCCCGACCTGCTGCCTGTAGTGCACAGTAATCAATTCGTTCATTGGTCTGTTTACAGCCAGCTCCCGAATACGACCAATTAGATACAGCGACATTGACTTTGACTCCGTTTCGTTACTAAATGTTTATACACTGGATACTCAGGTACAGGAGGCATGTGTACTGCTAGTGGACGATAGTATACAGTGCAGCTGTATTTTACTGTATGATATTGTTATGTAGCGTGCCACGGCGGACTTGGTGAAATATGTCGTACATGGACCTGCTTATTCTGGATTAGGCCTAGTTAGGCCATTGTTGGTTGTTTCATAAATGGCCAAATAATGCCGCCCAAGCCAAGGAAATAACATTCAAGCCCGAATACACCAAAAGGTAGTATTTCATATATAGTTAGAAGTAGCCTAATCGAAATGCAAGCTCAGCAAAGCTGTAAAATTAGGCCTAGCCTAACGTGTAACGTTAATTGGCAAACCTGGCTATAGTCTATGTATGTAGTCAGTACAACTTCGTGTTTTTGACCTGTTCTGTTTGAACAAAATCCGCTTTTGATGTCCAAAATACTCTTTGTGATGTGAAAAAATACTGGAAACCATTTTTGAAAGGTGGCATCTCTGAATATGTAACAAAAAACAGATTGTAAATTATCATGGGTGTCAAAAGATGGGGAACAAGGGTACTTGGCCAACTTTTGAAAGTAGAAGGGATTGTTCTCCACTTTTTTCTCGAACCCAAACAAAAATTAGGTACATATTTGATTCCATAGCCTGCAGTGTAGCTGATTCAATGAAATCAAACTAAAAAATGGTGGGGACAGCCAAAAATTAGGTAAATGTTTGATTCCATAGCCTGCAATGTAGCTGATTCAATGAAATCAAACTAAAAAATGGTGGACTAAAATCATGGAAAAATGCCTCAGATTACACCACATTAGATTAATACATCATGGCTCATTTGGCCCCCAAATTTTGCCCTTGCCCTTAAATGAACCCCCCAATCCCTTGCTTCTTGGGCTTTACAATAAACATTTGAAAAGTTTCTGGTCAAAGTCATGTCTCCCCCTCTCCCCTACCCTCCCCCCCCCCCACTTGAGGAGCTGTTCATGCTTATGTTGATTACTGGTATTCAATAAACCTGAGATGTTGTGAACTCACTAGTATACTTTAATGGTTATAATACACAGCTTGTATTAGTGTAGGAGTCACAGGGGGAATGTGCCCCTACACCCAGAAGTATGGGAACGTACATTTCTCTTCATTTTGGCCAATTTGTAAGGCCAACTACAAACTTTTTGAATCCCAGCAGTTGCAAAAGATGTTACCTCTTTGTTTCTCAGTATCATTAAACACATTTTTGAAGGATGATGCCAGTAAATTTGGTCCTTTTCTCTATGAAAGGTTGAAGCCCATCTACCCCTCCCCCACCTTCTCCTTTCCTTAAACACTAAAGCAGAAATGCCCTGATCAGCAAAGTGCCTCATTAGTCACTTTGCTCAGCTAATGTCTCATATGTGGGCAGGATTTTGTAAGATTTTCACTCCTTTTTTAGCCTTTGACTCAGATATAGCATTTGCTGATCCTTGAGACATGCAGCACTTTTCTCACGGTGTGTACCCCGTTCCTGAGCATTTGGCTTGGCTCACATCTTTGTACCACTGCATGTGTGACAGGCTTAACACAAGAGAATTTTGCTGAACTGAGTAGTAAAGACAAGAAGACTTTTGCTGCATAAACTTTTCTCTGTGTGTGCATGTTGAGGGCATACACCCACAATTGTGAAAAACTGGAGTGATGAAGGTCAGGTGCCATGCACATTGCACCAAAAGTAGTACTGTAATTATATCAAAATGTTTAGACATGTGAGTAATGGAGTCTGCTTCTTCAGAAGGTGAAAATCCTACCAACTTGTTCACACAGTTAGCTTCACAAAGTGATTGAAAATATTTAAATAACATTTGGTTGTTATATACCACTTAACAAGGTCACAAAGTGCTTCACAAATATTACACATTATCCGTCAGCAGGAACTCATTCTAGGGGCTATCTTATTAGACGGCTACAGCCATAATCAGTGCCAGTGACAAATTACTGTATCCCACAGGTATCCATTGCACATGTTTCACTCCTAGGTGGAGACAGGCAATAGAGATAAAGCATCTTGCCTTAGGACACAACGTAACGAACCTTGCAGGACTCAAATCAACAATCCTTGGATCGCAGGTCTGAAACCAAATAGTCCACCATGCTTTCTAAGTTTTGTTAGCTGAGTTAACTGCCCCCTCCCCCTCTCCCCTTCCCATGTGGCAGGATTAAGGAGTATAAACCCAAATCCATGGCAGTGAGGATAACTGCATTGAAATTTATATCATAAGCTGCATTTTGAGTATGTTGCAGTAAAAATTTTGAAAGTTAAAACAATCTGAAAAGTTTCATAGGTCAAATCAAAGAATATGTGGACATTCTAAGAGTAAAGTCATTAATATTTTAAAGATATTAAAGGGGGAATGTCCTGATCCCAGACAGTTCCAATTCTCCCAAGTAGTTTAATCCAGCCCTGCCTATAAGTATCCTTAGCTTCTCCTTGTGCAGATATAAGCATAGTTTATGCTAAAGGCCATATTCCGTTGAGCATACAAGGCCTAAATGTGTATAAATCAAACTACTCTCTGTGCATGCTGTATAATATGAGCTACTCTGCATCTATCAAATTGTAACTCTGATGTAATCAAAGAGCAGTCACCAATTTTTTGCGTACCCCCAAGTAAAAGTCATACTTGGGATGACAAGTATATCTGTCTTTAAAGGAAAACCAAACTTAAATATTTAGTTGTAAAAGACAACAGCTGGAGGAAGGATGGACCTTGAATGGCTGGTCAAATTATAAATCACAATCAATAAATTAATTTCAGTTCATGCACAGTAAGTGTATTAAGCTTATGACTGGATTTATTAAATATTAAAAACTGGTTTAAGGTCTTCTGAGTTCGGACAAGTCACAATGCTGTGGATGATGCATATTCTTGACTTGTATTGAGATAAACTCATAGCCTGCTTTAAATTGCATTTCACAGTAATGTTTTACCATATCTGCTTCAAATATAGGATACTTTTTCTGGCCCTTGTAAAACATTTTTCCTTCATTAAAAACTTGGACATATTGGACAGTAGTCAAATAGAAACAACCGCCCCTATCTCTATAGTGTACCATTGATATAACTCTGTTTGATAGTAAATTTTTACATAATTTGTTTGGACACGTTTTCGCAGGAAGCCGTACTATGATATGTTCAGGACACGAGGCCACTATTAAGGGTAAAGTTCATGTCTGTATGAAATTTGCATGTATGACTTAGCCAGGAAGGAGGGGGTCTGAGGGGGCAACAACAAAAAAAGTAGTTTCTCTGTTCAGTTGCACCTGCAACACTCTTGAGAGTTCTGGATTTTTGTACAAATTACAGTAGTCTGCTTGCAAGACACTGATATACTTGGCATCTGTATTTGCAGAGCAATACCTCCACTATCTAACTGTTTGGTTGTCTTTTTTGGGAGAGGGGGTTGCCTTTCTGCCACATCTTGTTACAGTATGTCTATTTAAGAATTTTTTTGCTGTGATCGAAGAACATGGTAGAGGCCAAACATGCCAGGTATTTTCATGCCTCAAACTCTACTGTAACTTGAGGTGATAAATAGTAACTTGTAATCTAAGGTGTTTAATGACGGTGCCAGAAAAGAAGCTAATTTGATGTAAATGGCTGAGTTGGTCAGCCACCTGACATGAAGTACTACTGTAAGCCACATTCATTTCCCACATTTTTGGTCACTTAGGCTGACTCAAGTTAGCAGTGTAAAATAACTGCTCCTCACTGCTTATCATACAAACATAATGTGCCTAGTAGGAGTAACTAAATCGGCGGAAATATTTGGGGGGGGGGAGGACATAGGGGCTGGATTTGGGTTACTATGTCAGTAAGAAAATAAAACTAATGGGCTATAATTTATAAAATACATCCTCCATATGGACCAGCACTATCTTTTGAAAACTTTCAGGAATGTGAACTTATGCCCTACTACCTATCCCCCCCCCCCTCCACATACACCAGTGGTGACTTCACCTTTGAGCAACTATTACAATAAATGTAAAGACCATACATCCTCTCCTGCAGATATACAGTAAGTCCATAGTGCATATACAAGTGTAGATGTTGATTGGTAGGCTAGAGTATATCCTAGCTGCAATGTTAAAGTCTTAGCATGAGATGGGAAGTGGTCTGTAGATTGGTTTTTATGATGACACTAAATGCAGCAAGGATTGCAAGGAGGATGGATGAAGTCACACACAAATTAATATCTGAGGTATATAATCCCTCGTGCTCTTTCTTGGCAATAAATTATGACATCAGTTGTGGACTTGAAATTTGCCAAGGTGCAGTTAAACTGACAGTGTTAGTATAAACATTGTACACCCTCTTTCATGCTATTGTTTCAGTGTTGTATACTAAAGAATTGAAATTAATGCATTTTATCCCATTTAAATACATTTACAAGTACATTCATCAGGGAGTTGGAGAGGGGGAAATTTTTTTGGACAAAAGATTTGTAGTGAAAAGTGCACATTTGTAATGGCTGTTTAAATCCATATTGTGTAAGAACTATTCTGCCCAGATTTGTATTAATGAAGCCTGTACATTCATAAAAGGTTCTCTAGCTAGTAATTTTTCAAAGATTATATTTGGCCATTGCCAGTGTTCTTGGTTACATTGTGGGGACCTGGGGGGGGGGGGGAGATCAATGTTAGTGCTAAACTTTCAAAGTAGGAAATGATTGAAAAAGTTAAAAGAAGGGTCTAAGCTGAAATCAAGTTTTTATATGTTAGAGAGGTACTTGTTCTAGCATTCTGGTGAAATTTCCATTGAAATCCAATGTGTGGTTCTCAAGATATCAGCAGATAAAGTTGTCACATTTTCAACACTGAGTGAACTTGAAGCAAGCCCATATGACATCATAGCCTCACATTAATGTGCAGTCTTTTGTTTTTCTTTAAAACTTACAACCAGTTTTCTCCTCACCTATCCCATGTAATTAGAATGTGATTGCATGAGAGGCATGGAAAATTACAAACTCACATTCTCCATGGGGAGGTCCTATTTCTATAAACTCAAGGTCAACACAACAGACCGAAAAAACAAAGGAAACAAAGCATTCTTTATCAATGTGAGGAAGTGATATTATCCCTGCTTGCCTCAAGCTCACTTTGGGTCACAAATGTAGTAACTTCATTTGCTGTTATCTCGAGTAATACATGTCAGATTTGAAATAAAAGTTTCACCAAATTGCGTAGATTTAGTTGCCCTTTCACATATGAAAATTAAATTTTTGCTTAAACCTTTCCTTTAAATCTAAACCAGGCTTAAATGCTAGCGTTCAAATCACCTGACTAGAACACTGGCCGTCATGAGTCAAGTTGTCAATGATATGTGCGTAACTCTGTGACATGTGGGTCTGCACATAAGCATACAATCTTAGTATTGGCAGGTTAATGCAAGTAACTTTTTTCAAGATTGCTATCAGGTAGCAAGATAGCCTTAAGCAAACATCACTACCAATACACATTGACAGCAGCAAGGCAAATAACCCTCAGAATCAACAAAATGCACCTTTGAAAGAACGAATGAAGGCAAAAGTATGTGCAAATGAAAAAGGTGTCAGCGTCATGGTTGTGCAATCCCAAATTGGATGAGGCTAGCCCAAGAGAGCCCTTATAGCCATGTAGTTTTAATCTTTGTAATTGAGACATTCTATATAGTACAGTATAAAATAACTTTAAAGTAAAATAGAATAAAATGAAATAAAGAAAAAAAAAGTATCACAAAATAAGAGAACATGAAAAGAAAATAAAAGAAAGCAAAATGAAACAGAATTAAATAAAATGGCATAAATACATTACCTATGGAGTTTTTGCTCCAAGTACAGTTCTTACATGCAGGAGTCTGCAAGAATGTGTGTCAAACCACTTCCCTTATAGTTTTAATGTGCTTGCCAAATTGAAAGCAAAATGCCATAAATGTGCATGTGTATCAGATATCAGCCTACTGTATGTTGACTCACTGATCGTGTCTCCTAGTAAGAATTTCAGACCAGACATGTGGGATTTTTCTATCAAAGTTGGTAGAGAGTTAAATATTGTTTCTTTTACCCAAATGACTGCTATTTTAAGTACAGTATGGTGTAATCTTACAGTGACTGTGTAAGCATTGATATATATATATATATATATAAGTGCGTATCTGCTGAAATTTCCATTAAGTTTTTGCCTCTAAATGGATAATGCTAGTCTGGCAGAATTGTGAAGCCAGTTTAGATATACAGTGTTCAGGATAAAAGGATTTGAGATAAATATGGATTTTCAAATAAAGGAAACTCAATTTAAGTGAAATAAATGAAATGAAATAAAATAGGAAAAAGTATAAAACAACTTAAAAAGAAATTAAAGGGAAATGATATGTGATGAAAAGACATAAACATTGACAAGGATTTCCTTGCACCTTGACTAAGAACAGTGGTTGATACCAGAAACGTTTATGTAATATACCACAACATACCCAGTTACTGCTCTTTTTATGGTTTGGTACATATATACTTTAGATATGTCACAAACCATTGAAAACTATTTAATAAATTGCTTTAAAAGCTAAGCAGCAGTAGATGTCAACAAGAAATGATATTTTGTGAAATTACTGCAAGTAAATTTATGTCATATATGTGTTCTTATTATTAATGGTAAGTGCTCAGGAAAGAGATGTTTGTCAAGATTTGTATGTATTCATAGTTTCTAAACACATTGCAATTATTCAGAAAGCGCTTTGCTCCTTTAACCATGTCGTGTTCTGTGTTTCACATGATTGCCTGTTAATGTGCTATAATGCTCTGCTGCTCATATGCCACAAATACAGTAGAACAGAATAAGTGGTTGTTATGGTGAAATGGAGTTTCTTCTACATTGAGATCATTGTTTTTCTTCTACATTATTTCCCCTTCATGCAAAATTGAATCAGGAAGTGACTGTTACATTTTTGAAAATTACTCCTCAGTTCCCAAATTTCCTCCCAGGCTCAAGCATCAATTGATTTGCAGTTGTGCACACTTGACCTGCATTTGGATGCTTGGAGCTTGTTCAGCCGTCATGCTGGACGGTTGCCTCGTGTGCTGTATGCATTAATCAACCAGGCAGATTTGAGCCTGTCTTCACATTCATACCTCCAGAGAAAAGGTCATAATGCCAGGACTGAAGATTTCTGATTCATTTGAGCCTTGAGGTTAATCACCGCTCAGCAACTATACCACTAAAAAGAGCTTCCTGCTTTCTCCCTAAGGTTTTAAGTATTACCATTGTTTTACTTAATCAGCAATTGTGGAACACTTTCTGTTGGATATTGAACGGATTTATGAAAGAAGTGACCATGCATCAAATAGTCCAGTTGCTATTATATGTGAATGAAGTCATGAACTAATGCACCCCTGGTCTATTGCTGTACATTTCATTCTTATTGCTCCTGTGTATAAGGCTAAATTTGCAAGTAACCCTACTCTACTTTAGAGCCACAACTTATAGCCCAGAGCTGAGTAACATTTCCCAGTCCCCTTTCCTCAGAATCCCAGCACTTGTGCAATTTTCAGTTCTGTCAAACATACGCAAAAAAATCATGCTTTGGAGTTAAGGTTTGTGTAATTTTGTGGGTTTTAATGAAGTAATTTAGCACAATTGAATCTTATGATCCTTTTTCCTTATTCAGTCTCAACTTGGCCGATATGATTCTCTGACATTTGCAGTTTGGCACCTCAGCCATTGCGAAGCCTGTAGTGTATTAGCCTACTACTGTATTAATACTTATGGGAAGGAAAGAAATCAACAGTTTATAGCTGATGGTGTATAGTGAAGGACTGTGCCAGTTATGACACCCATCATAGGAGTCGAGACCCCAACTACAGTCATGACTTATAGGGCTGCAGGTCTCTGACTTTAGAAATTTTGGTTTAGCAGAAGTCCACTCTGCATGTTACTTTAGAAACATATGTACAGAATAACCTACAATGTGATAGTAAGTTGAATATAGTCAAAAACTACAGATAAAAGAGAATCAACATTTTGCTACAAAGTATGGAAGTCAATGCAATGTTAGTGACAGAGGCCAATTAAGGGGGAGGGGGCTTCGAAACAGTGGTACATCAATCTTCTTTATGAACAAAACCATGATGCCAACAGTAATATTTTTCAATTGAACATGAAGAAGGGGATTCCCCCCTATTCTTTTGCTTTCAAAATGGAGCAAGCAGGAAGGGGAATCAAATCTTCCATGACCACATCTCAACACTGTTTCGTGTACACTGAAAACTGAATATTCTCAAATTCATTATCTTTGTTACTTAATTTACTTTGTTCAAATTTTATTAGCATGCTAGCTTTTGATGGAAGCTACAATATCACATGTAAATCCAGAAATGGGCACAATAATTCTATACCAGTACCTGATTGGAATTTTTATTTATCTCTGTTGTCATTTCACTGTCTTGTGAGCCTACTGCAACGTCAAGTGGTTAGAGCATCCCACTCGCAGCTGGAAGGTCGGGGGTTCGAATCCTGGCCAGGTTGTACCAAAGACTTTAAAATGGAACCTACTGCCATTGTGCTTGGTGCTCAGCATAAGCAATAGAGTAGGGAAGACAAGCCAGTGAGCCACAACTAGAAAAAAGGCTGTAACCGGCCCTACTTAAAACCAATTGGTTAGAAACTGAGCCATAAAACCTCATCTAACTAACTTCACTGTCTTGTGAATCAAAGAAATAAACATTGCTCATTAATTGTGTCATTTTACATGGTGTGACACAGGGTGATTTCATTGAATAGTTTCATCCAATTTGGATGAATTATTGTGTATATGCTTTTGTATAGTATTTGCCTCTACTTGACCTGGCCTACAGTCTGTGTGAGATGTAATCAGTCTACACCATCCAAACAAAAGCCAGTGTTGCACATGACCCGTCTCTTCCCACTACTACAATATAAGTACAAGATATTACATCACTTAAAAATGCAGATCGTCACTGGCCTTCCTCCAGACAGCTTAGGACACAGCTATTTTAAAATGCATGGAAACCATAAATAAACCTACATACAAAATATGCATACAACTGCTTTGCAATTCGGTGGCATACCCAGAAAATGTTTGTTGTGTGTGTGTGGGGAGAGCGGGATTTAATTTTATTAGTGTCTAATATGGAATCTTTATATTTTATTTCTTTACTCTTGACTTTTTCATTGTGTGTGGGGGGGGGGGAAGGAGGGGAATGGCTTGGGGAGGCTTGTGTTGGGCTGTTATTCTTACTCCTTCCCCTGCCCACTTAGCTAGGTGCTACCAGGACAAGGCTGAAAGCGAACTGACTTCCAGTGAAAATACATGCATGTCACACAAAGTGTGACACATTAACTTATCCATCATAGTAGGAGTAGTAGCCAAGCATCCTGTAATCCCTGGTAATGGAATATGTAGCCTGTACTGCTACTGCTGACAGGAGATGGTTCACTTATGTACACTTGTATGCAACCAGATTTATTACACAAATCTTGGTTCAGATGGCCAGGGATGGTCATGGAGGAACCACAAATTGTATTTTCACTTTCTAAGTCTAGAGAAATGAGGAAAGTTTGTATGAATAAAGAACAAACATCATAACAGCTATGAAAAAGCTGTGCATTTTCAAGTTGAAAAGACGGCATCACTTTTTTAAAGGCCGTATGATGCATTCTGGGTTTTTGTAACCCAAAAAGCATTTCATGAATTTATTTCCATAAATTGATTAAAGAAAAGTCATGAAATTTGTCCTCTAGGAACAGGAACCTGGAGTCATTTTGCCTGCCTATTATTCCTACATTTTCCTACCTCGGAGTGTTTTATGTGACCCCTGTGATATTCCCTGTTTTTGTGGTCAAATCAGCCGTATTTTTCAGCGTATGTTTCATCAATAATTGCCAGATGGACTGTGTACATTTTCAGTGTCAGTGCTGATATAGTCACAGCAAGTCATTCAGACAAGCATAATTTCTTTGAATATGCTGATCACTGTTAAAGGTAAATGTATGTGTGGTGCAGAAAATTTTCATACATTCAAAATCAAGATTTACATATGTAGAGCGATAGGCAATTCAAAATTAGGTAGCTCATTATCTTCAATTTGAAAGAGAGTTTTCACAGGGAGAAATCACTGCATTGTGCAGTAGCTCATAAATGATTTGTTCACACAAACTTTCTGATTTTCAGACGATGCAACACTGTTAACTCATGACTTGCATAATATTGTTGGGATGCACATTATTGCCAGGGTTTGATGGGGAGACTGAAATTTAAATAATAATAAAAGATGTTTTCCATCTCTGCCATGCCAGGGCTCAAAATAAAATTTAAAAGTGGCAAAGCCAAACGGCCTATCAATTTTGGTGAAGTTAGAAGGACACAATCGCTACTGAAGATGGTACCTCAGTAGGAATTCAAATAAAATAAAAATAGAGGATGGATGGCCATTTTATTTCAGCAAATTTCGCATATTTGGGCAAAAAACAAGTGATTTACTACTGACTGGTTATGACTCCAAATCCAATAAAAAAAATTTTTCCAAACATGGTCTTTTTTCCATGGTGCCAGTAGTCATTTTGAGCCCTACCAGGTTGATGAAATGTAATAGCAATATTTTTAAATGAGTGCAGTGAATGAAGAAGTAACTGCATCCATTATGGACTGGTAGGTATTTAACACTGTCTTCTTTCAGCTTTGAAAACACTTAAAAGTGGGCATCACATGACCAAAATAAATTTCTCATTAATTTATCCTTGGATACAGTTATAAACGAAAAGAATGTTTTCTGGACTAAAAAAGGTTCATATGGGAATACGCCCATATGAATTATCATATACAGGCCAGGTGCAACCCACCTGACACCCAAAAGTGGAAAATATTATGAGGGCATCTCAGGATGGGACATCATTGGTAGCACGGTTAATAACACAACTAGGCAGCACACCTATCATTGCACACATCTCTGCAATGCCACAATACTAGAGCAGCACATGTGACCACATTGTGAATGGTGCGTTGGTGCACATGGACTGAATAGCATTTGCAAGAACACCGTCACTGAACTATACACAGAGTGTAGGTGTCCTTGTTATTGACTAACTAAACAAGTGCATGGCTGTTCTGTACAGTGAGCAAAAATGCGCACTTTTTGCTCAAAAACAAAATTGAGGCTTGTGTAATTAAGTAAAGCTTGCACAAGCATGCATATGTACATCTTCAAATTGGCCAATGATGTGCATTGAAGCCCCCAACACTGTCCGCGCTTCGTGCTCTGTATGTGATATGTGTATTGTGATCAACTTTATCTCAGCGTTACACTAGTCCCACGTATGAGTGTCCTCCAGTTATATGTGTTTGTGTTTGTGCTGCCAATTGCATCATGTAGTCAGGTGATTAGTTGTGGCATTTTTCAAAATTGAATTTTTTGATGTTTTTGTTCAAATTCTATTCACACTAAATTGTACCAGTTGTAACTGTTTGTGAGTTGATATTTATACATTCTTGTATTCTTTTTAGGTCATTTCACGCCACTTTAAGAAATAAATTACAATATGTACACACAATTTTGAAAGATATTACATTCATCTTAATACCTTTTTTTCAAATTTGACAAAAAAAAAATGTGGTTTGCTGAAGGATTTTTTCCCCTAAGATCAATCCAATATTAATTTTGTTCACACTCTTCCTGTAGGGCCTCCTTGCTTCAACTTCAAGGTCTCGATAGTTCTTGAAATTTGTCAAGTTGTAGTAGAAATACTTGAAAATAGTCACATCATATGAGACATTCATTGCATGTTCTTTTGTTTGCCTGTGAGGTTCTAAAGAGTGTTTTTGGAATGTAGATCCTTTAGATCTGTGTAGTGTCATAGTCCTTGAATAGTACCATGAACCTTCATGGAAGAAATGGTTTTAGCTATCATGAACCATGAAGAAGGTGTGCATAAGATGGTGCAGTTTAGAGCTACCCCAAAGAGAATACTAGCTTATCCATGCTGTTCAATTTTGTGTCCATACCTTTCAATTTTGTGGATGCATGTGCATCACTCATATTGAATATAACTTGTCTGTGTAGGAGAAGAAACAAATGAATATGAATTTTGTGTGATTCTCCTTTCTTCCGATTTACATATGTGCTCTCTCAAATGCCTGCAGTGACACCATTTGGCACAGTTGTTTGCACAGTGGATAATGTCGTTCTTTTTCACTCCAGTACTAATTTTACCTATAACACAATTGAGCAGCTTTGTCTACTGTGGAGCTGTTCAATCATGTAAAAGGTAGGTCAGTAGGGCTCACAGATTCACAAACCAGGCAAGTTGGTTGATTATATTGGGCACCCAGACATTCTTTCATTTTTCGTCAGTCCTGGATCACGTATATACAGTAGATGGTATTTTTGTCTGGTACAGTTTTGAGTACCTTTTTTGAGTTAATTGTGACTGAATCTTTAGATGACTTCTACAGCCTTTGCTAAGACAATCCAGAGCAAGTATGATGAGTAATCATATCTTGCGGAAGTGAATCTTAGATTGTAAGTTATCCAGAGGAGGTTGTCTTGGCTATCACTCTTATTCACTTTCCAAAATTTTTTGTGTCAGACATCATTTAAGCCTACTAGACCTACAGTATAAAACAATCTGAAGGCTTACCTTCAATCATGATAAAGTATTTGGACTTTAAACTGAATGAGGAAAGTAAAATATAGTAAAATTAGGTCCATTTATATTTGAGGGGGTAGTTTGCTTTACCCCTGACCCAAATAACAATTTTATAAAGTTTTATCCACAATAGTTTTAAAAGCTGTGAGGTTACTATTTTTAAACAGACAGGATATCATTAGAAATGCAGTTTAAATTTAAAACGCTTGAAGAACTTGATAGGTCATTGATACATAAAAAATAGGAGACAACCAAGTATAGACTGATGTGATACACCACAAGATTGACACCTGGAGGTTGTTGGTCAGGACACAATGCCTGCAAGAGGAGATATCACTTTTTTATGAGTCCATGTGTTAATCTCCTGTTACCATAGTGACATAATATACTAAGTACAATTTCATGGTTGACAGTTTCAAATGCTTTTGATATTAGGGAGTCAACAAGAGTTAGATTCTTTATTATCAGCACTCCCATTTAAGAAGTCAATGATATGTAGGACAGATCCTGCAGCTGCTCACAAATTGGTTTTTTCTTTGATTTTACTTATTAAAGACCTTTTAATATCATGATATTCCCATTTTTTTCTTTGAGCAGCTTCACTTGCCCCGACCACAACTTTGTTGGCTGGAACATCAGCTGAATTTTTCATACTTCATGTTTCCCACACATCCTGTATCTTTTGTGATGTGTCACTTTCATCATTAAAAAATACCACGTATTGAAGGTGAACCAAGTGCTGTATATCTTGAAGGCATTTAATAATTTAGTGACAAAAATATTTTCAAAAGTGCTTTGTATATGAACCAAGATAAGAATGTATGCTAATTCAAATCATGTGACTGTGTGAGCCCTTTTGATATATAAACATAAAATTCCTAAAGCAGAAAACACATGAAGCACATTAGCAAAGAGAAACAAAAGGTCTATTCATTGTCTGTTATCACAGACAGCAAATCGCTATCTTCCGTAGTTTTTGAGATTTACATTTGAATATGGACCCATGGCATAGGAATTGAAACAAGTCTATGGACCCATGGCATATAGGATTTGAAATAAGTCTATGGACCCATGGCATATAGGATTTAAAGACAATCTTTTCAGGATGATGCCTTCATGGCTGAGATCCTTTTAATGTCTTTGTGGTCTAAACTTTTTATCTCACAAAAGGACATGTGTTCATATAATTACCTTTAATTTACAATACTAGAGGAGGCATTGCCAGCAATCATCATAATATAAAAATATCCTCAGTGCACACACATTTTTCAAATTGTATTCTAAGTAGCTGTTTCATATAAAATGCATCATAAAGAAAATAGATTGTAAAGAATAGAATAAAATTGGTAAAATGAATTAAGTTTTTAATATCATTCTAGAGTCGTCACAAGTCAGATTTTGTGGAAAATAGCAGCTCTCCTGTCAGACAAGTATTGTAATATATTGTTGTAACCAAACAAGATAAAGGTGTGGTTTTTGGATGTGATTAAGAACTTTGCTTGTCTTTACTAAATCTTACAAGTACCTGAATCTTTTCATCTCTTCCAAATTCAAATTGACTTCAGTGCATCTAGAACCATAGTTAACACCAAGTACTAGAGGAGAGTATGGATCCTGTTCTTGGAATTCTGTGATGTGCATTGCATGTCTTTTCTATAGTTTTCTAACTCCAGGGTTTCCCCTGGGTTTCAGAGAGTCTGAGGTGACACAAGTCTCTCTTAATACTCAAGGTGAATCCTGCTACAGTGCAGGGTTCAATCAACAGTCAGTACTTAACTCACCAAGCCTAAATGCATGTTAGGCTGCAATTATCTGTGATCTGGGTGATGCAAATCTATTTCTCTCGTACTCACCTTATCTATTACATATGTGGACAATCCCTAAACCTGTGAGGTGACATCCTCAAAGAAACTTTTCCAGGGAAAACCCTGCATTCTGTTGTACTTAATAAATGTCAGGAAAATGAAGATACTGTCTTCGTTTAAGTTTCTTTCATTTCCTCAAATCACAAAGAGTAAACTGCCAAACATTTGTAATTAAATGTTTTCCCATCTCAAGCAGTAAATCAGACCAGCCTATAAGACAAATATTGATAAGCATATTGTTGAACAATACCTGTCCTTAGTCTAAGCTTTTACAGTGGTATTGCTTTGGAAGATAGAGCCTGCTGTCTTTCACCACTGGAGGATTCGTTTGCATATAGATCCAACAGTATCATATGAGACGGTACTGGTACTAAATACTGCCATGTGATGAGATGTCATTTCATGTAGACCATTATCCATAGTGTGTATTCTAGAAGGCATATATGTATACTAACACTTGTAGCTATACTTAAAGGTCTGGTGGACGTGTAATAAATTCAGTTGTTCTACTCGACAAAGAGATCCCCTGATCAAAAATCTGTTGGAATTATTTGAATATCTTTTTTCTCAAGATATTTCTCTTTAAAGTTTGACCATTTGTGGGAATTGTTCATTAGCTAGGCAAAAATATGATGTGTAGTGTTGCTCAGTGTCGGTATTTCTTTTGTTATTCCTTTATAAATTATCTGTTAATTATATACTTAATAGCTATTTTCTAGTTTGGTGTTTAATGTGGATATTTTCAAAGAACTAAATAGC
Source organism: Holothuria glaberrima (assembly GCA_009936505.3). NCBI lineage: Eukaryota > Metazoa > Echinodermata > Holothuroidea > Aspidochirotida > Holothuriidae > Holothuria > Holothuria glaberrima. Next base: position 16,098 of record WURT03003641.1, read on the forward strand.
TATTTCCCAAATTAACCCCTCGGGGCATCCCAAAATTACAGGGCTGCCCTGGGAATAAAGCCTAACCTAACAAAGGACAACATTACACCCAATTGACAGGTCCCTCTCTGTACGTCACAAATATGTATAAGTAGTTCATGTTTATTCATGATGTTGGTGAAAAACAGTAATACTTTTGTAAAATGGTCAATATTTGATAGATTTTAATGGGAATTGCAGCTATTTTTATCATTTTAATGCTTTTTACACCAAATAGTTGAGCATCACATTTTTGTCTACAGACCTTTAATACCCTGGGGGAACTACAGTATACATGACTTGTGAAACTATACTTATCCTTGCATAGCTATAACATGTGTTCTAAGCTCATTAACAATCAAGTGACTCTGACCCAGGGCTGCCTTTTTAGATTCATTGTTTACTGCCAAACTTACTATAACAAGTCAAAGCCAAAATTATCAGATCTCTGTTTTAAACCTGTATCCAGGTTCTCAAATAGCGGCCCTCGGACTGCCACTTGAGAACCTATAGTATAATAAGATCAGAAGAACCAGAACATTTTTATGTGCAATATCCTGAGCCTGAGTGCAACTTCTTGAGCATTTGGATCCCTGCACAGTTGGTGATTTATACATGTTGGACACACACAGTCTTATTACAAGTATTGTACATGCTTTATTCAAGTGGGATTTCCTCCAATGTAGATGCTTTGGGGTGCCAAATTTCCTTCCGTGTCCAGGTGAACCATTCATAGTAGATACAGGTCTACCGTGCTCCT